>QZWU01000077.1:0-44025 GCA_004114255.1 Acaulopage tetraceros
CCACTGAACCAACGCGTCAACATCACATCCTGTACAATCATGATGGTACCGCCACCAATGCCGTAAACCACGCTGCCTACCACCATTAGTGGAAAGCTTTTGAGGTTGGTCGATAATGCTTGAATGATGGTACCAAGGGAGATGAAACCACTGGAAATGATGGATCCCCAGATGGTCCCAAAAGTATCAACAAAGAATCCACCGAGGATGGGCAACAACGTGCCAGCAATGCTCAACGAGGCTTGAAGCGTGCCATAATTCTCGTTTGAAATGTCAAGATCTTTTCGTACGCGTGACTTGAGAGTACTGAGCGTATGGGCAGCAAAGTGGTTACCCACACACAGCATCATGGCACAGGTGAATACAAGGGCACGGTAACGCCAAGGGTAGTCGGGAGGAGGAGGAGACGCAGGGGGAGCGTCTTGCTTCTCTGAAGAGGTCATGATCGTTAGAGTAGGAACAATAAGATTAGTCGTAAAGAAATCGTTAAGAACTATTCAATTTGCACAGCGTGGACGCGGCAGGTGGGTGGAGTGGTGCAAAAAGGTGAAAAAATTTGTGCTTGTCAGATGGGAGGATGGAATGTTCCATCATTTTATGCCAAATATCCGTGGCGTGATCCCAAAAGATCCGTACCTCATGGGTGGTTGAGCAACCCTTGAAACACCAACGCGGTGCTAGGATGGTGGGAATGAGTAGTAGGTCAAAATGGAACAAGTAATAAAGTCAAAGTGTAGTCAAGCTCTCATTCTGCTACCTCATGATTTACCCAAGAGGCTTGCGATGACTTGCTCAAGGCCATGTGCTCCTGATTATCCAGAACATGCGCGCGCCAGAAAGGGGGCATCCATCTGACAAGCACATTTTTTTTCACCTTTTTGCACCTCTCACCACAGTTGCTTGTCGCGCTCAACACTGTGCAAATTGACCAACTCTTAACGATTTCTTTACGACTAATCTCCTCCTCTTTCCTTTAACGACTATGACCTCTTCAGAGAAACCGGATACTCCTTCTGGACCCCCTCCTCCTCCCGACTACCCTTGGCGTTACCGTGCCCTTGTATTCACCTGTGCCATGATGCTGTGTGTGGGTAACCACTTTGCTGCCCATACGCTCAGTACTCTCAAGTCACGCGTACGAAAAGATCTTGACATTTCAAACGAGAATTATGGCACGCTTCAAGCCTCGTTGAGCATTGCTGGCACGTTGTTGCCCATCCTCGGTGGATTCTTTGTTGATACTTTTGGGACCATCTGGGGATCCATCATTTCCAGTGGTTTCATCTCCCTTGGTACCATCATTCAAGCATTATCGACCAACCTCAAAAGCTTTCCACTAATGGTGGTAGGCAGCGTGGTTTACGGCATTGGTGGCGGTACCATCATGATTGTACAGGATGTGATGTTGACGCGTTGGTTCAGTGGCTATTACTTGGCTGTTACCATCGGTTTCCAAGTCGCTACAGGAAGATTGGCATCGTTTATCGCCATGCTCACTGTCGTGCCTTTTGCCAATCTCACGGGTTCTTACAGTTGGAGTTATTGGCTATCTGCCTTCCTCTGCTTCCTTTCATTCCTCTTTACCATCGTTTATATCGTGTTCCTGTGGAAGATTCGTGCCAATGACATTTCTGAATTCAACGAGTCCATTTCGGAAAAGCGTCGCTTCCACGTCAGTATGATGCTTCGATTCGCGTCTCCCATGTGGTGGATCCTTGGCATGTGTCTTACTTTGGGTGGTGGTTGGGCCGTCTACTTGCATGTTGTACCAGATCTCTTCAAAGTTCGCTTCAAGAAGGATGAAACCGCAGCTGCCGCCATCACTTCCATGACTCAAATCTTTCCCATTATTTTCGCGCCATTCACTGGGTTCATTATTGAAAAGTACAAGGCACACAACCTCGTCATTTTCAAGTCGGCACTCCTCTTTTTGATTTCCAATGTGATCCTCTTCTTTACCGATGTGACTCCTATCCTCTCCTCCCTCATCTTTTCCCTCTCATTAGCCATTGGACCCGTGGGTATGATGAGTCTCATTCCCATGACCCTTCCTCTTTACTCAGTGGGCACTGGCATTGGTATCTACAAAAGTGGTCACAACGTTGCCAGTACAATCTTTGACATCATTACTGGTGTGGCTCAAGATAAGCAAGGATTCGAATCTGTGCTCGTGATAATGGTGGTGATTGCCGTATTTGGAGTCCTATGCTCACTCGTGTTGGCTAGCAGGAAGCGTGTGTATTATGAACAGGAGCCTGCTTTGATCAAGGAACCCAAATGGTGGAGTTGGGTCTGGGTTTCCATCCTTTGTATTGGATTGCTCGCAAGTTTGGCAACTTTTATTGCTTCGTTAGTTCGCTATGCTTTATAAATGACCTTTGAGTTTCCTTATCCTGTCTTGAAAGGAGTGTGTCAAAAGCACCCACAAAAAAAATCTTCAAAATTCAATCAAAAAAGGAATCGCAAACACTTTATCTGTTGATCTATATAGCACACCCCACTTGTTGGACTTAATCAAAATATTTAATGCAATACTATCAACACAATTATTACCTGACACGTCTGCCTGGTAAACCATAAACCCATGGTTGGGCTTCTTGGGGAACAACTGGTAGACGATCCAAGGCTGCAGCAAACACTGCTTGCATACCGTTCATCATATGCTCGTGTACGTGACAATGGACGTGCCATACACCAGGATTGGTTATTTTGACACGCAGCACACGCCAACCACAGCCATCAGAAAAGTCATCATCCACAAAGGAACGCACTGAAACCGTATCCAAAAGTGTGCTCTTCCTGCCTTGTAGTTTGGGGCCCATGGTGACGGGATCATACCTTCCTGGACCACCGCCCATATCCCAAAACAAGTGACCATGCATGTGCCATGGATGAGAGACTGAGCAAAAGTTTGGCCCGAGTTGAATGACCACGTCAACCACTTCACCGTATTTGAAAGAGTACACGCTATCAATGGCAGTAAGGGCCTTTTGATCCACGTAGGCCATGTGGAGAAGATGATGCGTGTGGTTTTTGCCAAAGGTTTTGCCAATTTGCTTTTTGCCATTCACCAAAAAGTGATCAGCGTCTTCAGTCACTTCGAGAATAAGGGTACGGTCAACACGTTGTGGTGGGTTGGCGACGGAAGGATCAACTGCAAAGATACGTGGAATAGCAGTGGCACGGGCATCAATTGGATCCTTGAAATGAGCCAACTTTGGTAAATCTTCCTCAGGAAGCACGATGGGAGCCTTGGTGGAACTTTGAGCATAGTGCAATACGGCCACAGTTCTGAAATCTGGAATAGTTTCAACCCCCACAGTAATGTAGTAGTTGGCAGGTGGTTGGTCAGCCTTGATGATCATCGAATACCTTTGACCAATGTGAATGTCAGTGTCCAATCCGTTTTGGGGTTGCATCAAGGTAGCACTTGCTTCCACGAGCTTCACATCATGATCGTTGACGTGCACACGCATGGCATACATACTTGCAGCATTGATGACGCGCAGACGGTACGTTTTACCCTGTTCAACATCGATGACAGCCATCTTGCAGGAATTGGGTTTACAAACGGGATCAGGAGAAACGGGAGGGTCTTGTGGATTGGCTGGTTTGGACCTAGTGCTTGCACAGCCATCCAAGCTGGTATCCAGTGGTCCAGGGGAATGTCCATTCACCAATACAGCATCGCCAAGGATGTACTTTGCAGTGGGTTCAAGGCTGCCGTCAGGTAAGATCCACTGGTTCTCATCGTCATGGTAGTATTCAGAGAGCAATAAGACGCGTTCTTCATCATAGCCAAGGAGCTTCTTATCATCAGGATGCGTGACAATCAATGCACCAAATGCTGTGCTAGCGTGGAACTTTGTGTGAGAGTGGTAAAAGTAAGTACCAGCTTGAGACGCAACGAACTTGTAAAGACGTGAGCCACCAGCAGGGACAGCATGCTGCGTGAGGCCAGGCACACCATCAGCCCAGGGAGTATCGTATTGATGAATACCATGCCAATGCATGGCGAACGAGTCGCTTTCCAACTGGTTGATGAGGGTGACTTCTATGATGTCATTGAGAGACGCGTAAATAGCAGGACCAGGCATCTGTCCATTCACCACCACAGCCTTCCTTTCATAGCAATCAGGAGAAACGGTGGAGTTGGTGATGGTAAAAGTGTGCTTGATAGTTGCTGCAGAAATGCATGTCGTGAATAATAATAGCGTGAGGGTGCAGAGGTTCATTATGCAATGCAAGTGTCGTTAAAAAAGAGCTTGTCGTCTTTTTTTTGCGTTCGTACCAGAAAAAAGTGTGGTGGGAGGAAAAAGATTTTTATCAGATGGATCGCACTGGTTTTATGTGTAGGCAGAAATCAGACCACGTGTGTTAAATTGAATTTCCTTCCGTGATTGCCCGTCACTGGTACCATGTTGGCTTGCCTCGGCCCACGACATGCTCTGAAACACAACCAGGCATACTCTGAAACGTGATGAAGAGAGGGAGAGAGATTGCAACACTAATCACTAAAATAAAGGCAAATTCGTGTATTCTATGCATCTCTTACTCTTCAACCTTGATCTGTCCTCTCATACCAGACCTGCAATGGGAACCAACGGCGCAAAAGTATTCATAGGTATCCGCTTTGTCAAAGGTGAGTGTGCCTGTCTTGGTCAATTGGAAGAGGCCGCCAGCTCTGCAGCTGTTACCTTGGGTGACGGTGTGACCAGGGCTAACGAATTGAAAGACCACTTCATCACCAACCTTGATGACCAAAGAGTCTGGCTTGAAACGAAGGCCACCAGCTGCAACTTGCACAGTGTGGATAGCAGCATAGGACATGGCTGGAAGGAGGGCAAAGAGAAGAGAAGCGCGCATTGTGCAGATTGTAATCGCGTTAAAAGGTGCAAAGTCGTTACTGCAAAAAAAGTGCAAGTGAAAAAAAAATTGTTGCAGTGGTCCGGCTATCTGATGCGCTTGAATACTGCACTCTGAAACGCAAAGGTAGAGAACGATGAGACTTGAAACTAGTGTATTATATGCATCTCCTACAACTCAACATTGATTACTCCACGCATACCAGACCTGCAATGAGAACCAACGGAACAAAAGTATTCAAAAGTGCCTGGCGTGGTAAAAGGAACAGTGTCTCTCTTGGTCAAATGGAAGAGACCGCCTGATCTGCAGCTGTTGCCTTGGGTGACGGTATGACCAGGACTAACGAAAAAGAAGTCTACTTCATCACCAACCTTGATTGTCAAAGAAGATGGGTTGAAACGAAGACCACCATCAGCAACCCTTACGGTGTAGGTAGCAGCATAGGACATGGCTGGAAGGAGGGCAAAGAGGAGAGAAGCGCGCATTGTGCAGATTGTAATCACGTTAAAAGTGCAAAGTCGTTACTGCAAAAAAAAAGTGCAAAGTGAAGAAAAAAAATTGTGGCAGTTGGCTATCTGATGGGAGCTAAAATAGTGCAAGTTTCTATTGAGAAGGTTCCGACTGTGTCAACAAATTTAGCCGGTCTGTTTGTGTGTGTATGTGTAGTTTTACTGAGTAGCCTTGAAAGCCTCGCCCAACTTATTGTGATTGTCTCCATCAAACAAAAAGACGTTTGGAATGGATTCATAAACGTAATCACGGTAAAGGCCTTGAAATTTCATCTTCATGAAACACTTGAACTGCACTGAAGGTGCCATAAAGTACTTGTAGAGAGCTGTGTCGGCAGGACAATGAGTTTCAAAGGCAGCACGTACAATGGCCCAACCGCTACCATCTTGATGGAGGTCCAAGGCACGTACCAAGGGATTCAAATGAACTTGAACAATCGTGTGATAAGCCAAATCGTAAATTTCCACTTCAGTCTTGGCATACGAGTAACTGTCAGGCAACACGTCCAAACCAATGCCCAAGGTCTCCACGAGCTTGGAATCCAAGGCCTTCAAGCCACCAAAGTCACGAATGGCGAATCCCTTTAGCTTGTACGTATCGGCACCTGTCACTTCCAACCTTAGCAACACATTTTGCATATGAGCTTCAAAGGCGAACGCATGCTTGAGGATGGGAGGAAGGAAGGCCTTGAAGAGCAAGTCACTGTACTCACTGAGGAAGTTCTTCCTTTGATCCAAAGTGTGTAAGCCGAATGCGTCAATCACCACACTCATGCCATGGATGCGTTCAATCAATGCAGCACACAAGATCACACGTTCTTGCTCACCCACAGGAAGGGGCTCATCACGAATGATGCATGAGAGATGCTTGGCAACGTCAGAGTCTTCGTGTCTTGCAACTACACTGGCCACTTCTTCATAGACAGTCAAGACATTTGGATTCACAATACGACGCGTAATCTCCACCAATCCAGGTCCTTGGTAGGCAGTCCAATGCGTGATAGTTCGGAGTGCACTTGTTACCTTGATACCCAAAGGCAACTTGATGCTAGTGTGTGGGAAACCATCCACCACAACCGTTCGAATGGAGGCCTGAGCACTTGCAGAGAGCTTGTGATCCAACACGCGTGCCTCTGGAAAGTGTTTGTGCACATTCACCAACTGCATGGCGTGCACAGGGATCACAATGGTGTTGGCATCCACCTCATGAGGGTACAACTTGCGCATCCACTCCTTGTAAGTACCACGGACAATCACACTAGTGGAGGATACAGCCACAAACTTGATGTCCACTCGCTTCAGATCCGTATCAAGTGATAGGGGTGGAATGGGTTCAATGGCGTACCTGCTGCTGTGCATGGGATGCAATGGATGTCCTTCACGAAGGCTCTGTTCCCAATCCAAATCGGTAAACGCGTGGATGGAGGGTTTCTTGATGGGTTGAGCCAATCGATACGCGGCGTTCAAGACAGAGTTGTCCAACTCATCCAAGAGAAGGGTGATGCTGTCTTGGTTGACGCCCATCCATTGAGCGACAGTCACCATGAGCTTACGGGTACTCAGGTCGTGTGGGACAAGTGGTGCACCGTCCAAAGCAGAACAATCGACCGTCACGGTATAAGCAGTAGGCTGAAGGTCAGTAGGATAAAGGTAATGGATCACAGAGTCATCCGAGTGAATTGGGGTAGAGTGCAAGGCAACAATCACGTCACCTGCATGAAATTGGGATTCAGCTTTACCAGAAATGTGGCACCAAGGCGCTCCTTGATGCGTGACAAATTGTGCAATGCAGAGTTTTTCATTGATAAGGCAGGAAAGGAGACGAGAGAAACCTTGGAAAGCCATTGGAAAAGAGAGATGAGAAAAAGTGAAAAATTTGGCAAGGAGGAAAATTCAGACACGGTTTCATCTGATAACATCATCACTAAGAAAATGGTTCTCCACCAAAACGTGGTCACTTGCGTTTAATGGCTTTGGCTTGCTTCTTTTTAAGCTGTTTACGATGCTCTTTTTCCTCCCATTTACGTTGTGCATCAGGTGACATTTTAGCAAGCATTTCTTGCTCCTTCTTTTTCTGTTCCAATTTACGTTTTTGAGCTTGTTCACTTTGTGCCATTGTGTTTGCTCGCATCAAGGCCTTTGCCACTTCCTCCCTCGTCTTTCTCAACTTGGCTTTGATGTCTGGCCTAACGTGTGCTACCAATGGCAAGTAATCCACCATATACAATAACAATTCAACCAACTCGACCATTTGATCCATTTCCTGCAACTTGGGCAACCTGAAGCTGGCTGTGATGATTTTAGTAGAGGTACTGATTTCCTCTTGCACTGTTTCCGGTTTTTTAAGAGGCTGATCTGAAATGATCAGCTCTTCAAAGTACAATTTACCATGCTTGGACTCCAAAACTTGCTTCAAATCCTGGTTAAGGACCATATCCACCAATTCATTGGTCTCTGTCATCACCTGCAAGTGATCTGGTATGGATGGATGGGAAATGACGCGTGTAAATTGACTCACATCGTACCTGTTGGCCCGAATACTGCTCATCGTGTCATTATTAGCCAAAACAAAAACGAATCCATCATACTCTTTGCTGTTCATGGTCACTTCAAATGTAATGCGGTCTGTTTGCGGGTACACCAAGTGGTAAAATAAGGCGAATGGATCGTGTCTCGAGATGGTTTGAAGCCTTGCACGCATCAAATGACAGTGAGCGCGTCCACTAGCATACAAGAGAAAGTCTGCAGGTCCGTCCTTGACTAAAATGTGCCCTTTATCATTCCCAATATGCGCAAAATGCCTTGACAGCAGTTCCAAGTGTGCCTTGATCCACCCTTTGGCTATGGCTTCGTTGGTGTTTTTGCCCCACTGATAAAGGATACCATAGAGCAAAAGTACCAGTATTAATCCGAATTCCACATAGAAATCCTGCAAGTGTGGTCGCTGTAAAAATCCAGAGTCTTGTGGTGCAAATACACTCTCTAGCAGCGGTGGATTCCTCGAGATGGGAATGGGAATCTGATGATCATCGCCTTGATCAAAGGACATGAAATTATTTTCACTCCTTCATGCTCCTGGCAGTCCTTATACTATTGATTGTGATCTGTACCGAGTGGATTGGATACCATGGATTCTCTGCAGTAGCACTCATGGCACGCATCTCGCACCTCTTGTCACATTAATGTGATAGATGTACAAGTTGAAACAGAGAATTCGATCCAGTGCACTCTCCATCAAGCGTAATGTGAAGAAACGTGAAGCCATGAAGCATAGGAACACGCTAAGGCAGATCAATGCTCAGGATGAGTTTGCTAAATGGGCCAAATGCCGCCGCAAGATGGACGCAGCCATCAACGAATACGACACCCTCACCACCAATTTACTCCTGGAGCGTACAAAGTTCATCATCACATCCAGCCTTGTGCTCAGAGTAGCGATGCATGGGATGAGGCTGTTTTTAGTTGTGTATTTTGCTTACGAAGCTGTATTTTATCCTCCAAATGGCTGGATGGACCCTGTGACCCCACTGCTCTCCTTACCTTTCGCACCCACAGGCTCAATTAGTGTTCCGGTGTGGCTGTTTGTGTCGCATCAAGTGATTGGATTGGTTCCAAGGGCCATGAGAGCCTTTAGTCAGGCCAAAGAGTGAGGAGGAGACTGCCCATCTGTCAACTTGCAAAAATAAAATCCACCATGGAAACGGATGAAGCCAGTTCTGCCCTAATTGCTCAACTGATTGCACAAGATTACTCTGGATACTCTACTGCCTATCCAAATGAGGAGAATCAAGAATCTGATGTGGATATTGATCAGCATTCCCACGATGACGACTACAAACCATCAAAAAAGAAGCAGCAGGGCCAACATCGTCCTAGAAAGCGTACATTTCCACCTTCATGTATGCCTCTGATGTATTTAGCAAAGGTGGAAGGAGGCACGAAAAAGCGCGATGCCACAAGCATGGAGGAAAATGGCTTCAATGTAGGAGTTTACAGTGTGGAAGAGGAACAACGATTCATTCAAGGCTTGGAGTTGTATGGTAGGAACTGGAAAAAGGTAAGGTGGCGTGCATTACGTGTGGAGTAACGTGATCCTTAGCTGACTGAGCATGTGGTGAGCAGACCATCCAGTTCCATTCGAAGCCATGCACAAAAGTACTTTTTAAAATTGGCACGCGATCAACTGCCATTGCCTGACAAGGTACGAGAATCAGGGGAAGGTTACACGCTGTCAGGCAATCCACTTAACGCAGAAACACTCACAGTTGCACGCTACATGAAATCCATTAAAAAGAAGGAACCTTTACCCAAAGCAGAAGAGGAAGAGGGAGATGATGACCTCATTGTGATTGACGATGAACAGCGCAACTATGCCGCCAACCGACCCAAGCGAAAAAAGCCTAAAAAACCTGCTCAAGACCTGCATCCTCTCACCCTTGTGGCCTGTGAAGAATTTTCCTTGACGGAGCCTCAGCCCTTCCAAGTGATCGTATCGCCTCGTGCCCATTTGTGCATGGATTTCCACGCTCATTTGATGCACACTGAAATCATTGGGTTCCTTGCAGGCACATGGGATGCCTCCACCAAAATACTCGCAGTCAAGGCAACTTTTCCTTGCAGATCACTTCCAACTGGTCAAGATTACGTAAATGTGGAGATGGACCCAACATCTGAGTTTGAAGTCAGGCAAAGCATCAAGGAAGCTGGTTTACATGTGGTGGGTTGGTACCATTCTCATCCTACTTTCAAACCAGATCCATCATTAGTGGATTTGGACAATCAACGCAATTACCAGCGACTCTTTAGGCAGGAACAGGATGAACCATTTGTAGGGGCAATTGTAGGTCCATACGACACAAAGATGAGTGGCGACAAGTCCGTCATCAATTGGTTTTATGTGACGAATGCCATGGACCAAGAGGACCCTCAGGCCAAGCAGCTGAGTTGTCGTGTGGATGCCAAGGATGTTTCGTTTTCAAAATGCCAGGTAGATGATTTAATGCGATTGGTGTCTTGGTATGACGCAGATGCTGAGCATGTTTGCTTCAATGAAACGTGGAAACGAAAAGACCCTGAAACGCGATTAGACAAATTGATAAAATCACTTAAAGCACGCATACCACAGGTGGAAACAAGCAACTTCACCATTCAGCATGCCACTAGTGATCCAATGGAACAAGCAGCGTTGCCACCAGTTGATGGTCATGATGACAAGACGCACATTTCCTTGGAATATGACTATTTTCTACAGTGCGTACGAGAACGGTTGGCACTGTGGGTAGGCTGAAAATCTGTTTAGTAAAGTCTCTCTAGACTGCAATCGTGATTGTCTGCGAACTTGTCCTGCATCCCATTCATCACGTTCTTCTTGACTTTCAAGGATGAGTTGGTTCAACACTGGTGTTGGCTGATTATTATCATCCACTGCAACCATTGTGACATAGGCATTATTACACAATTTGCGTTTGGATTCGCCTGGATGTTTGGTTTCTACAGTCACGTACACCTCCATACTGGACCCAAATACCCGTGTGAGTACAGAGGAAACGTTGAGCACATCCCCAGCTTGAGTTGGATTGATAAAGTTAAGTTGATCGGTAGAGGCAAAGAGCACATTTTGACCAGAATGCCTTGCACAAGAGACCCAGGCACAACGATGCATCCAGCGCATGATCTGACCTCCAAATGTGAATCCTACAGGATTAGCGTATTCAGGCAAAACCAGTTCTGTGGTGGTGGTGAAGCTATGAGATGGTGTGCGGTTATCGTGCAAAGATGCATTTACATAAGTGGAAATGGAACGTGGTTGCTTGGTTGCATTCTTCTTCAAGGCAAGTCGAGTGTTCCTCCGCACTTGTGCTGCATGAAACTCTTTTACGGCGGCTGGTGTGTCTGGCATCACTTCCGGAACAGGCATGAGCTTCAAATCCTTCATACCAACCATAGTGAGGTAAGCGTGAGAGCAGAGTTGCCTTTGACCTGTTTTCATGTCTTCCGATTCAATGTGCACAGAAACTTCCATAGAAGTGTTCCAAGCACGCGTCACTTGACCTGTCAGCAACACTACTTGACCCAATTTAATGGGACGAATAAAATGCACGTTGTCCACAGATGCAGTCACCTAGGATGGATCAGCACGACTTTAGAGTGAGGATGCAGCAGAGTAACCACTAAACTCCATGCCACTGGCAGCTGCGCATAAATCCATCCAACTGAGCATCATACCACCCAACGCGTAGCCTACACCAACGTATAGATGAAGCAAGGAGGGCAATACCATTTTGATCTGTTTCACCCTTGAGCAAAGGTTCCGTCATTTGAATTCTACCAATATATGCGCCACTATGCACTTTGAACGTACCTGGTTTCTGATGCACGTTTGACCAGTCGCGTAGTATCAACTAGAGGAGTCAGAACAACACAGTAGGAAGGTGGATACATCGAGGGTAGGTGGAGAATTGACGCAACACACGAAACATTTCTTTTTTTTTGTGAAAAAGAGATTATGAACGACGACGCCAAAGACGTGATCATTTGGACTACAAACGTTGTGAGACGCATCTTGCACATTGGGTTTATCCCCTTCATCATCTACATGGGGTTGACGCGTAGTACACCTCGACCATCACTCATTCGGTAAGGAACATTGCATACTCAAAGTTTAATTGGAAATATTATTGTAGATTGTTGAGTCCTTTTGCTTAACTGAGAATATCAAATGGACGAATGGGCTGTGTTCCTTCCAATTCCAATGCATACCATAAACTTGTCTTTGATTTATCGTAGCGGTTCATCTGTGCCTGCATGGAGCCAAGCAATGTCCAGGCTTCAGCACTGTCCCAACCCTTACCACCTGTTGCACTACGCAGGATACCTTCAGCCAACTCTACTTTACCTTGATTGGCATAGGATCTGGCTAAATTAACCATGCTTGGTACATGATTGGGGTCCAATGAGAGTGCTTTGACGAAAGCAGAGGCAGCTTCCTCATACTTGTGTTCACAGAGGTGGAGGAGGCCAGAGTGGTAGCTCACACTAGCAGATTCAATATCGGCACTTTCTGCTTCTTCAATTGCTTGCCATGCTTCATTGTACTTTTTGAGTTTACGAAAAACAGTGGCTGTCATGAGCCACAAATCCGTCAAGGTGACGAGGGCAAGCTGACGTCGTTTCTTGGCTCGTGTGGTCATGCGAGAAGCAAGTGAGTAGGATGAAAGACTGCTGGCACCACCTGTGAGAGAAGGATCATTGCTGCTCTTCAAAGGAGAAGAAGTTGAACCTGGGATGGAAGGTGCGTAAGCAGGTAATTCCAAGCGGATTGATGGTCCACGGTTATCCACAATACTTTTGACAGACTTATTCATGACGGATTTGCTTACGCTCTTGGCACCAACAGACGGTGGTTGTATGTTGGGTACACTTTTGGTGGAGGTATTCCTGTTCAGCATCTCACCCACACGTTCCAACATGACTGATCCAATGCCATCTCCTGTAAACACGCGTCCATACAGGGCAAAGAGTGCACCATGGTTCTTTAAAGCGGTACTTGGTCCATACAATGCACTTTCCAACATGATTTTGGTCATAAGTACGGAAAGCACTTGCTCACCTTCAGCAGGAGTGCCTTGGCGTTCACCCATACCATCTTCTTTGACTTCCCATTCACTGTTACGGATCGCCATTTTGCATAACGATAGGGCTGAATCGTAGGATTTCTGTGCAGACATTAACAAGGCTAAGAGGTGCCATGTGATGACTTGAGTGGAATCCATGGAAAGTGATTGTTTAGCAAACTCCAGTGCTTGAGGAAGATTGCGGTTGTCAGCGTGCTGTTTGGCTAAATGATGAAAAGTCGTGGGATCTTGCGGATTCAAGTCTGCTGAAGTGTTCAAAGCATGCAGGGCCTTATCTCGTAATTGAGTGCGTTGAGCGGTCTCCACAGCTTGCCTTGCTAATGAACCACACCCAATGCCAACCAACTGCCATAGTTTGGCATGTTGCTCAACCAATGGGATCGTTGAATGTTCTTTGCACAATTGAATGCCCTTTTCAGCATAATCAATTGCCTTGCTGACTTGCTTCAATTCAATCAACAACACCCTTGCACCAAGCACAAACATTTGCACAACATCTTGGATATGATCATCCACTTCAAAGGCAGCTTGTTGAGGTTTGATGGAGTTGACAATTTTGGCATTGGGCTGTTGTGCAAGTTCAACGTATGTTTGGATGCAAAGATGCGCTTCTTCATAATCACCCAGGGAAATGAGCGCAAGTGCAAGATTCCTTAAGATGGGGAAGCAATGGAAGGTGAGTTCTGTTGCACGGTAAAGGACGTCCACGAGACCACGTCGGTCAGAAAGAGATCCAGCACCCAGCAGCTCAAAATCACGTACCAGCACGCCACACATTTCCAGAATGTACCGATTGGTTTCATTGGTCGTTGGGAACCTGTGGACACGCCGTGTATAATCCTCGTAGAGAAGGTGTAACTGCTGTAATTCTTGCCGAAAGGACTTGGGTGCTTCATTCAGGGCAACTTGCTCACTGGAAACGTTGGGTACTACCAACAAGTCCGATGCGGGTGGCTGGTATTCGTTTTTGATGTACATTGGAACCAAATGTTGTGTAAAATGACGAAAGATAGTGAAGCGTTTGTGCATGCGGAACTCTTCAGGCCATTTGAAACTGTTGTCACGATAGCTTCTAAAGGCGGTGAGGGCATTCCTGTGATCGCCAAGGGATAATCTGAGCAATGGGATTCTGTAAAGCACTTCCTCTGACCATTCCATCAAGGAGGCACAAATGACTTCTTCCTTCTTGACTTCCAGGTACTTGCTACACCTTTCATAGTGTTCCAGAGCTAGTGCAACGTCACCAAGGCGCTCATGACATATGCCTATGAATTGTGAATGGAGAACTACTGCATATGGATACCTTTGATGGACAAGGCTTGAAAGATGAGAATGCGATCATAGGGCATGAGTAAAGAGACTTGCTCGAGGGCATCCAACTCAATTGCAGCCAAACTGGATAATGCTGCAGCATATTGCTCAGTCCAACACAACAATTTAGCTTTGATGATGGAGACGTGCTACAGTGAATAAATGTGGCTATATGCGCAACCTACCTTGGTATCCGAGTCCCCTGTGCAACTCTCTTCGGCTTGTTCGAGTGTTTTAAGAGCATGTTGAATCTCATCGCTTGTCAAAACAGGTGGAAGGGATATGCGATGAGCATCATCGTTCATGTAACGTGAGCCATCTGTGTCTGTCTGGATAGATGCTAAGCATATTACTCTTTCCGCTAGAGCGGCCTTTTCAATAGCTAGATGAGTATTAATGGCGTTTGAGGACACGATGATGTGCTTGCCTGATCTTTGCGGATTATGCTTGATGAATTTGCGTACTAATTCAGGGACTGCTTGCCAACGTGATTCGCACCGCCCAGTGTCTAGTTCGGCCGCATATAGTATGGATTTCTTGGAAGCCATTTGAAATTGAGATGAATTATGTGAAGAGGACAAAATTTCACAGGTTGGCAGTGAACACATCAAACATTTAATAATCTTCCTCCTCTTCTCCTTCAACGACAGAGTCAGTGCCGACTTCTTCGTAATCCTTCTCGAGGGCGGCCAAATCCTCACGAGCTTCACTGAATTCACCTTCTTCCATACCTTCTCCAACATACCAATGGACAAAGGCACGTTTGGCGTACATCAAGTCAAACTTGTGGTCAAGACGAGCCCAAGCTTCAGCAATGGCAGTAGTGTTACTCAACATACAGACGGCACGAGACACCTTGGCCAAATCACCACCTGGAACAACGGTGGGTGGTTGGTAGTTGATACCGACCTTGAAACCAGTTGGACACCAATCCACAAATTGGATGGTACGCTTGGTCTTGATCGTACCGATTGCAGTGGAGACATCCTTGGGAACAACATCACCACGGAAGAGTAAACAACAGGCCATATATTTACCAGCGCGTGGGTCGCATTTCACCATTTGGTTGTTGGGTTCGAAGCAGGAAGAGGTAATTTCAGCTACAGAGAGTTGCTCATGGAAAGCGCGTTCGGAGGAAATAACCGGAGCATAGGACACCAATGGGAAATGGATACGAGGATAAGGCACCAAGTTGGTTTGGAATTCAGTCAAATCGACGTTAAGGGAGCCATCGAAACGGAGAGAAGCAGTGATACTGGACACGACTTGAGCAATGAGACGGTTCAAGTTGTGGTAAGAGGGGCGTTCGATACTGAGGTTGCGCTTGCAAATGTCATAAATGGCTTCATTATCGACCATAAAGGCACAGTCAGAGTGTTCCAAAGTGGTGTGGGTGGTCAAGATGGAATTGTAAGGCTCCACGACGGCGGATGAGATTTGTGGAGCAGGATAGACTGTAAACTCCAATTTGGATTTCTTACCATAATCAACAGAGAGACGCTCCATCAAAAGAGCACCAAAACCAGAGCCAGTGCCGCCACCAAAAGAGTGGAAGACAAGGAAACCTTGGAGACCAGTACAGTTATCGGCTAACTTGCGAATACGATCAAGGACGTTTTCCACAACTTCCTTACCAATGGTGTAGTGGCCACGAGCATAGTTGTTGGCAGCATCCTCCTTGCCAGTGATCAACTGTTCAGGGTGGAAGAGTTGACGATAAGTGCCAGTGCGGACTTCATCGACCACAGTTGGTTCAAGATCGACAAAAACCGTACGAGGAACATGCTTACCCCCTCCGGTTTCACTGAAAAAGGTGGAGAAGGACGTGTCACCTTGGTCTTTGGAATCGAGTAATCTGCCATCAGGGTTGATACCGTGTTCAAGGCAATACAATTCCCAACAGGCATTACCAATTTGAACACCAGCTTGTCCGACGTGAATAGAGATACACTCGCGCATTGTTGATTAATGAGATGCTGTAGTAGATTTGAGTAGATGAGGGTGGAGATTTGCGAGAATTGGGAAAAAGTGAAAGTGGGGCATTCTTTGGGCAACTCACCTTCAAAATCGACTGGTACCAACTCTGCAAAGGAAAGGATTCAAGGTCGATGAGCAATTATATTCTAAGCTACTCAATTTAGTATTCTTCTTCTTCTTCGCCTTCAACGACAGAGTCAGTGCCGACTTCTTCGTAATCCTTCTCGAGGGCGGCCAAATCCTCACGAGCTTCACTGAATTCACCTTCTTCCATACCTTCTCCAACATACCAATGGACAAAGGCACGTTTGGCGTACATCAAGTCAAACTTGTGGTCAAGACGAGCCCAAGCTTCAGCAATGGCAGTAGTGTTACTCAACATACAGACGGCACGAGACACCTTGGCCAAATCACCACCTGGAACAACGGTGGGTGGTTGGTAGTTGATACCGACCTTGAAACCAGTTGGACACCAATCCACGAATTGGATGGAACTCTTAGTCTTAATGGTTGCAATGGCGGAAGAGACGTCTTTGGGAACAACGTCACCACGGAAGAGCAAACAACAGGCCATGTACTTGCCATGACGAGGATCACACTTGACCATCTGGTTGTTGGGTTCGAAACAAGAGGTAGTGATTTCAGCTACAGAGAGTTGTTCGTGGAAGGCACGTTCAGCAGAGATGACTGGAGCATAGGACACCAATGGGAAATGGATACGAGGATAAGGCACCAAGTTGGTTTGGAATTCAGTCAAATCGACGTTAAGGGAGCCATCGAAACGGAGAGAAGCAGTGATACTGGACACGACTTGAGCAATGAGACGGTTCAAGTTGTGGTAAGAAGGACGCTGAATGTTCAAATTACGGTTACAGATTTCGTAGATGGCTTCATTGTCGACCATGAAAGCGCAATCAGAGTGTTCCAAGGTAGTGTGGGTGGTCAAGATGGAATTGTAAGGCTCCACGACGGCAGTTGAGATCTGAGGAGCAGGATAAACGGAGAATTCCAATTTGGACTTTTTGCCGTAATCAACAGAGAGACGTTCCAGCAACAAGGCACCAAAGCCAGAGCCAGTACCACCACCGAAAGAGTGGAAAACGAGGAAACCTTGGAGACCAGTGCAGTTGTCAGCCAACTTGCGAATACGATCAAGGACGTTTTCCACAATTTCCTTACCAATGGTGTAGTGGCCACGAGCATAGTTGTTGGCAGCATCCTCCTTGCCAGTGATCAACTGTTCGGGGTGGAAGAGTTGACGATAAGTGCCAGTGCGGACTTCATCGACCACAGTGGGTTCAAGATCGACAAAAACTGTGCGAGGAACATGCTTGCCAGCACCAGTTTCACTAAAGAAAGTGGAGAAGGAGGTGTCAGAGGAACCTGGAGTACCTTCGGCAGAGTCAACCAAAGTACCGTCTGGGCTGATACCGTGTTCAAGGCAGTACAATTCCCAGCAGGCATTACCAATTTGGACACCGGCTTGACCAACGTGGACAGAAATGCATTCACGCATGATGAGGTAGTAGAGTGTTGGTAGATGTGTTGAGAAGTTGGAAATCAAGTGCAAAGTTAGGGAAGCACTTTTAAAAGATGATGAAAAAAAAGTTATGGAGCGAACAAAAAAACTTGAGTATTGCTTTGTTTAAGAAAGTCGATCTGTGCTGTAGACGCATGGAATTGAGAACAATGCTTTGCATGTGATGCTCTTTGAGTTGGCTAAAGTGCCAGAAACAGTAAAATCAACTTTTTAATGTAAAATGAGAAAAGTTGAAAAATCTATTGACTTTTAGTTACTTTTCAGTTTGTAAATCTTAAAGACTTGAGTAGATATAGTAGTCTCTATTTATAAGATAGTACAAAGTAGTAAGAAATTCACATAATTGAGATATACTGTAAATATTTCTATTATTCTTTCTAGTAACTATATAAAGTAAGACTATCAACTTATTATAATTAAGTTGTATTCAAGTATTTTAAACTCTTTTAAAGAGTACTCAATGTTCCCTTCTAATCAAACATTTTGATCAAGCATTGCAAACATTTGAATCATCCTTGGGTTGAATGATGGAAAAGCAATTCAGGTTGCATGTGACCACTGCATAAAAGTTCCCCTCCTCCATCAAAATTTTCCTTTTTCCTCCAAAAATCCATCAAACCACCACATTCGTCCTTCTTCCCAATCTCTCCCTTTAACGCGCTCTTTTAATCCAATTAACGACCTACTTACGCTCTTCAACGAAATCTATTTACTGCAATGAACGCTTACGCTACCCTCTTCGTTCTCTCTCTTCTCCTCTCTACTCCTAATCTCTCCCATGGCTCACGTCTCAACGTTCCTATCGTCAATCCCAAGCCAGTCCATCGTGTTTATTCCACACAATCCATCCCTGCACCAGCCAGTGCTCTTCCCGTTGCTCCACGTGAAGTTGCACTTGCGTTTGCCAAGAAGCAATTCAGCTTGAAGGAAGGTGATTACCTCGTGACCAACAGCTATGCATCTGATAATGGCATCACGCACGTTTACTTGAAGCAGTTGCTCAAGGGCATCGAAGTCACCAATGCCAATATGAACATCAACGTTGCCAAGGACGGAACCATCCTTTCTTACGGTTCAACTTTCCTTCCCATCACTGGTCAAGTGCTTTCCAAGTCCAAGGCCTGGGATGGTGCAACGCGTAAGGTGACTCCAGCTGATGCCTTCAAGACCTTTGCTCGTTACATCAAGAAGGAGGCACCTCAAGTGCGTGAAGTGCCTGCTACCAACGAACTTCTTGGTGGAAAGAAGGCATACGAGCTCACTGGCATTCCATTTGTGTCCGAGAATGTGCCAGTTGATCAGGCTTACGTTCAAACTTCTGATGGTACACTTGTTGCCACCTGGAGGATGCAAGTCCCCTTGAGTGACAATGACAACTGGTTCCATGCCCATGTGTCTGCTGATGGTTCTCAAGTGGTGCGTATGGTCGATTGGACAGCTGATGCCTCCTACAACGTCATCAAACTCGGTGACAATGATTTAGATTCAGCCAAACGAACTTTGGTGACGGATCCTCAAAACATCAAGGCATCTCCCAAGGGATGGCATGACCAAGGCACCAAAAAGTTCACCACCACCATTGGTAACAATGTGTACGCACAAGAGAACTTTGCTGGTCGTGACGCTTACTTGAATAACAAGCGTCCAGATGGTGGTGCTTCCCTCAAGTTCGATTATCCCGTGGATTTGACCAAGGCTCCCAAAACCTATTACCAAGGTGCCGTCACTAACCTTTTTTATTGGAACAACATCATGCATGACATCTTTTACTCGTATGGTTTCAATGAAGAAGCTGGTAACTTCCAAGTCAGTAATTTCGGTAAGAAGGGCAAAGGTGGGGACGCAGTCATTGCCAATGCTCAAGATGGCAGTGGTACCAACAATGCCAACTTTGCCACTCCTCCTGATGGTCAAAATGGTAGAATGCGCATGTTCGTCTTCACTACTACCACTCCCAACCGTGATGGTGATTTCAGCAACGATATCATTGTGCATGAATATGGACATGGTATCTCTAACCGTCTCACTGGTGGACCAGCCAACTCTGACTGTCTTTTTGATGGAGAAGCTGGTGGTATGGGTGAAGGTTGGAGTGATTTTTTTGCCGTCTTGCTCCAAATGACGCCCAAGACAGATGCCTCAACCAACTTCAAGGTGGGTTCCTATGTGTTCAATGGTAAAACCATTCGCACCTACGAGTATTCCACTTCCATGACCACCAACCCAACTACTTATGGCTACATCAACCAACCTGACTGGCAGGAAGTTCATGCCATTGGTGAAATCTGGGCCAACATTCTCTACGAAGCCAACTTTTCCCTTCGTGCTGCCATGAATGACAAGTTCAACACCGATTGGTACTCTGCTGACAAAACTTCCAGCAACACACTCATCTTGCAAGCTGTAGTCGATGGACTCAAGTTGCAACCTTGCAATCCAACCTTTGTGGATGCAAGAGACGCCATTATCCTTGCAGAAAAGAATGCAACTGGTGGCAAGTACAAATGTGCTCTCTGGAAGGCATTTGCTAAGCGTGGACTTGGAGCCAAGGCTTCCAGTGATGGATCTGGTTCTTCTGTCACTGAGGACTTTACCCTTCCAGCTGGATGCTAAGGAGTAATAAGCAGTTTAATTTCTGAAGCGTACCCATTTAATGAAACGATTAATTTGTCTTCACATTTGCGCTGTCAGAGGCAGAGGCAAGTTGTTGTGGTTGTGATGAGAATTGTTTTTCTCTGAAAATTCTCATGTCCAACTACGCACTGGCCCCAACTTTGATGCCAGCTCAACTTGTCCAATCTGATTTTAATAGTCTTCAAGAAGTTGTCACCCAAGCGTTAGCAGTTGATGACGATGATGTCATGTCAGTCGTCGACGATGAAATTGATGTCACCCAAGAAGAATTAGATGCCTTTCGTGAATTGAGCCTTGTACCTTCTCCATCAAGTCAATTCTCCCTGCATCCCCCTCATTCACGAAAGCGTGCATTTATCCTTAAGCCACTGACTTCCCAGGTGGGAGGCCACTCTTCTTTTCTTCGATTCTCTGAACGTGCTGTCTGCAAACCACTTCTTCCGCGTGAGCGTGAGTTTTATGAAGTCATCAACAGTCATTTACAGGGTTTACGCACCTTTACACCCTCCTACTTTGGTATTTTAAACGTTACGTACTCCAGCAGTGGTGACATGGAAGAAGCAGTACCAGAAGTCATGTTTGAGCACAATCGCCACCTGCTACCCACTTGGTACACCAACAAGCAAAGCACTTCATTGCATGACCTGAAAGAACGTGTAATTGAGCAACAAAAACGAATTAATTATGCGGAACATGGATCTCCATTGGTGAATTCAGATAAGCATCTCAAAACCTTTTGGAAGGAGCGAGTCCTACGTGATGATGGTCGACGGCACACTTTATCAGAATCTCAAGGTGGATCTGAAGCCCATGCTTCAACACAAATGCTGCCTTCATTTAGTCACGACACGCGCATGCCACCATCCAAAGTCCACAAACCCCGTGTTCCTATTATGGATCCAGGCAATTTGCTCTCCAGTTCATTGGATCGACCCCATTTTGCCAACTCTGCACTAAATGATGCTGTTTCTCCTCCTGATTACGTTGATGTGACCGTACCTTCTTCCGTGAAGATTGAACATGTATTCGAAGCGTCCACCCATGAATTGAAGCGCAAATCTTCTGTTCAACCAGCTGAATTCCTTACAGCCACCAGTCCTGCTCGCCTACGTTCGCTTTCTCCCCGTGCCATTGTCATTACTCAGCCTCAACTGTCAAGTGTGAGTGATGTGCTCTCTGGTTCTGATTTGGATATACAGTTTCAATTGGATGATGTTGACCATCAACCCATTGAAAGCAACAAACAAGTTAATCCATGGGCAGTTCATATGCAAAACAAGGCAAGGCGAGCGAGTTTGTTGAATGGCAACCGTCCCATCCTATCTGATGATTTGCCTGAAATCCATCAATTTCTCCTATTGGAAGATTTGACTTTTGGCATGAAGCGTCCCTGTATTCTGGACATCAAGATGGGAACAAGGCAATGGGGCGTGTATGCCACACCCGAAAAGCGCGCTTCCCAAGCCAAGAAATGCCTCTTGACCACCAGCAAAAAGTTGGGAGCACGTATTTGTGGTATGCAAATCTATCAGCCTGAGAATGGTCATTATCTGTTCCAAGACAAGTATTATGGTCGTTCCTTGGATGAGCAAGGTTTCAAGGCAACCATGCGCATGTTTGCAGGGAATCGAGTCCACGCTATTCCTGCTCTACTGGACAATCTGCTTCATTTGCAAGAGATTATCAGTGATTACTCTGGTTACAGATTCTACGCCTGCAGTCTGCTCCTCATCTATGATGCGGAAGATGAGACTGGTGGCATCACAGTCAAGATGATTGATTTTGCCAACTGTTCTTCACCTCAGCAACGTGAGCTAGATGTGGATAAAGTCACCTTTCCACCCAAACACCCTGGACCTGATCACGGTTTTATGCATGGAATCGAGACCCTTTGTACAGTATTTGAAGATATCTTACAGTGCGCAGCTGAATAAAAAAGGCAACTTGATATAGTTTGGTGGGGCTGCGAATTTTCCATCTTCCATGTCTCAAGTAGTGCACCTTTGATGACGATTTCACATCATTTGTTAGATCTCTCACCATAATACTAATCGGCCACCCAAATCCTTACCAATATCACCTAAACAAAATGTACGTGCGCATATACCCATCGGATGACGTGTTTCATTAGGGACAAAACCTGTCATCATCTCCCTCATCAGCAAACAGCTCATTAACCTACTTTTTCCCTCCACCCAACGTGAAACTAGTACCGTTGCCTCCTTCAGCCACCAGTCCCAATAAGGTCGTCTTGTCCCCCATACCCAACGCACTTGCATCACCAACTCACGTCGTTACGCCCAAGGATATTGCCAAATCTCTTGCCAACTTGTCAGACTTGGAGGACAGCATCACTCAGATTATGAATGCTCACAAGCAGGATGCACATCTTCCAGAAGTCCGTACACCCACCATCCCCACATTCAATGTGGAGTCGGAAGCCCATTATATCAACAACTTTCCTGTGCACAATGTCACTCCACCTTTGGCTGGTTCAACGAGCATGAGGCAGAACGCAATACAAGTGACACAACAATCATCAGACTGCAAATTACTCACGCCTAATGAACTTGCTCGCTTGAATGAGGAAGAAAAGATTCTTCGTGCACGAGTTCAAATTCTTGCAGATTCTTTTACTAGAGAATCGAAAATCCGTAATGCAGCAGCAGCACTCGTTCAACTCCATGGTAAGAACAAAAAAGCTGAAAAGAAGTCGTACCAAGAACTCATTGCAGCTGATCAAAAGGTGGAAGCTGTGCTCAATGATTTATGGCGATTGACTGGACGACTTGGGGAAGTTAGATTGCGTATACAACGACACAACACTGCAGTCTTGAGAGATGCTTTACGAGAACAGCAAGATCAATCCACTGGCTTGGCATCACCTGCATCTCCACAATTCAAGAAGCGTGGGAGGAGATCCATGGTGAACAGTTATGTACTTTCTGGAGTGTTTGGAGAAGAAATTGGTCGCATGTTGGCACTGGGTGATTCTGAAATGTGGAAAGCACGGTCACAAGAATTGGAACAAACAGTCTCTGAAATGACGCTTGAAATGCAAGAATTAAGGAGAGAAAGGGACAGTATGAGAAAGGCATTGGAAGAGGAGAAACGTGCTAATTGGATTATGAATAGAAAGTTGCAGGGATTGGAACAAGGCGTCAAAGACATGGTGGCTAATTGCACATTCGATTCACCTGTACACACACCATTAGAAGTAGAAGAAGGTGTGTCCTCACTGTTACCAGTTTTAGCTCAAGTTACCAATCAAATGACTCGATTGCAGCAGCAAGTGCACCTTTCCATGCAGGAAAAGCAGGAAGATTTTTCACGAGGACGAGATCAGCAAGAAGCCCTTGAAACCTTATTTCGCCAGCTGTCACAAAAGGAGAATGAATGCCTTGTTCTACGTGATCAAGTGGCTGAAGGCGTTGAGGATTTGCGTATGATCAAAGCCCTTCATGCAGATGATTTGCATGAGTTGGAAGTTTTGTTTGAAACTCTTGGTTACCATGTGGATGGGAGTGAATACGAAAGCCAAGAATTCAGTGTACAAGGCCTCATTGATCGTGTGGTGAAGGTCGCCCTCAAGCTTGAACAGAAACCTGGTAGCAGTAGCACAATGCAGTATGAGATGGAGCGACTTGCTCTTTCCACTGCTAATTCAGATGTCATGACGCGTAGGGATAGTGAATCCATTGCAACAGAGCCACAATCAGGAAGCCCTTTGCCTTTGCAAGGTAGCAATTCGATTGAAATGGACATGACTACCACGATTCCTTCAGATGAAGACTCCTTTAGGGAAGATGCACTACCTTTGACGCCTTTTAGCAAGCGACCCGAACCTCCATTACTGTCTGTGATGCCTGTTAAACGACGCACTTTTCTTCCTGCAGCAAAAACACCCACTAGTCTTTGGTTTCAACGGCAAGATGAACTCATCAACACAAAAGGTGCAGTACCTTACTATGAAGAAGATGAAGATGAGGAGGAGGATGAAGAAGAAGAAGAGGAAGAAGAGTCTTTGGCTAATCTTCAAACCAAATTGAAGAGGCAAGATTCACGTTTCACCAAGGATCAGGTGCCATCTCCATCTGATGGGGAAGATGGGGAAGTTCTTGCCATGGTGCGTGTACGTCAACACATGAGCATGATGCGTAAAGAGCAACTGTTGGCAGATTCCCTCAAGAAGCCTCACACTCCACCACCAACCTACCCGCCACCCATGCCACCCATGCCACAGTCCGCCCCAACACGCGTTTACATGCCCACAGATGAATCTCAAGATGTGTATAGTGGCTTGACTTTTGGTGATGATGAATTGCCTCCCACCAATAGCCAAGAAGACTTGCGTCAACCACCATCAACAGTCGCAACACCAGCATCCAAAGGTGCTGGTCTGTTCTCTCGCATGTTTGGTCGTACCAACACACTCCTCACACCAACATCAAAGGATGCTGGAAGTCGCAGGCGCAGTCGATCCCACTCACCTTCTCCCAGGCAGTTTGATTGAACCGTCACTCTTTACATGTATAACCCTCCAGATAATTTTTTTTCCCTACATTTTTTTTTCTTTGCACGCAGCAGCATCACATTTTTCATTTGCTCTTCGGCACTCTAACGCAAGCCCACACGCCCAGTTTTTTGTAATCTTTTCCTTCTAAAACATGTCCATTAAAGATGCATCCGTTTTGAAGGCTCTCAACGCCTTTTTGGAAGACAAGTCATATATTGATGGGTACGTTTCTCCCCCCTTCTCTCCCTTTCCTCCCTTTGCCCCTTGGGTATGATGAACGTTGTTTGGTCCGTGTTTCTGAGCGGATTAAGACCCCGTCAATTGAAGAGCACACCTTTCTAAACCATCTGATCCTGCACACACACACATACACACTTTCCTTCCATCACTTTCTTTTTCGTTCCATATACTCATCGCGTCTCTAGATACACGCCCTCTCAAGCTGATGTATCTGTGTTTGAAGCCATCGAATCTACTCCAGATGCTGGTGCATACCCACATGTCAGCCGTTGGTACAACCACATTGCCTCCTTTGGAGACTCTTCTACCCTCTTCCCAGGTGACAAGAAGGCCATCTCTGAATTTGCCTTTGTGGTGTCCGCTTCCTCAGTAACTAAGGAAGAACCAGCAGCTGAAGATGAGGACGATATCGACCTCTTTGGCTCTGATGAAGAGGATGATGAAGAAGCTGAACGTTTGAAGGCTGAACGTGTTGCCGCCTACAAGGAAAAGAAGTCCAAGAAGCCCGCATTGATCGCCAAGTCCTCCATCACATTCGATGTGAAGCCTTGGGATGATGAAACTGATTTGGCTGAGATGGAGAAGCTTGTCCGTGCCATCGAAATGGAAGGTTTGGTCTGGGGTGCAAGCAAGTTGGTGCCCGTTGGTTATGGTATTAAGAAGTTGCGTATCATCTGCGTTGTGGAAGACGACAAGGTCTCCACTGACATGTTGGAAGAAAAGATGATTGGCTTTGAAGACCACGTTCAATCCGTAGATATTGAAGCCTTTGCCAAGATTTAAATGTAGTTTTGATATTTGCTGATGTAAACGTGTCTTGTGCCACACTTTATTGAGCAGTCCTGATGTATTTGGGACATGCATATATGATGCATATATTGCCCCACCAATCTGAAAATGTCCCACCTACCTTGGACACCGTTACCACCCTCGTTTTCCACTCGCACCATCTCTCTCTCTCTCATATCCCCACCTACGTTCTCCATTGCTTGAACACTCGTGGTCCCACTAATACAACTACTCTCACTCACTTACTCTCACTCTCACTAACTCATCATGCGTGAATGCATTTCTGTCCACGTTGGTCAAGCCGGTGTCCAAATTGGTAATGCCTGCTGGGAATTGTACTGCCTTGAACACGGTATCAGCCCAGACGGTACTTTGGTTGACTCTGCCGAAGGTACTCCAGGTTCCTCTGACACCTCCTTCTCCACTTTCTTTAGTGAAACTGGTGCTGGCAAGCATGTTCCTCGCACAGTTTTTGTCGATCTTGAACCCACTGTGGTCGATGAAGTCCGCACTGGCACTTATCGTCAACTCTTCCACCCCGAACAGTTGATCACTGGCAAGGAGGATGCTGCCAACAACTATGCTCGTGGTCACTACACCATTGGTAAGGAAATCGTCGAGTCTATTTTGGATCGTATTCGCAAGTTGGCTGACAACTGCACTGGTCTCCAAGGTTTCCTTGTCTTCCACTCCTTTGGTGGTGGTACTGGTTCTGGTTTGGGTGCCTTGTTGATGGAGCGTCTCTCTGTTGACTATGGTAAGAAATCCAAGTTGGAATTCTCTGTATACCCAGCCCCTGAAATTTCCACTGCTGTCGTGGAACCCTACAACTCCATCTTGACCACCCACACTACCTTGGAACACTCTGACTGTGCCTTTATGGTCGATAATGAAGCCATTTATGACATTTGCAAGCGCAACCTCAGTATCGAACGCCCCTCTTACCACAACTTGAACCGTCTCATTGCTCAAGTCGTGTCCAGTATCACTGCTTCTCTCCGTTTCGATGGCTCCCTTAACGTCGATTTGACTGAATTCCAAACCAACTTGGTGCCTTATCCTCGTATCCATTTCCCATTGGTGTCCTATGCTCCAGTCATCTCTGCTGAACGTGCCTTCCACGAACAACTCTCTGTAGCTGAAATCACTACCTCTTGTTTCGAACCCAACAACCAGATGGTCAAGTGTGATCCTCGTCATGGCAAGTACATGGCCTGTTGTTTACTCTTCCGTGGTGATGTTGTTCCCAAGGATGTCTCCACTGCAATCGGTACGATCAAGACCAAGCGTACCATCCAATTTGTGGATTGGTGTCCAACTGGTTTCAAGGTCGGTATCAACTACCAACCACCAACCGTCGTTCCAGGTGGTGACCTCGCTCCAGTCACCCGTGCCGTCTGTATGTTGAGTAACACTACTGCCATTGCTGAAGCTTGGGCTCGTCTTGACCACAAGTTTGACTTGATGTACGCCAAACGTGCCTTTGTCCATTGGTATGTTGGAGAAGGTATGGAAGAAGGTGAATTCAGTGAAGCTCGTGAGGATTTGGCCGCCCTCGAGAAGGATTACGAAGAAGTCGGCACTGACTCTGTCGTTGAAGGCGAGGAAGAAGAAGAATACTAGAAAGGATAAAATGTTATCTTACTATACTCCCAACTAAGGCACAAAGGAAGCCCTAAACAAGTTTCCAGGTGCTTCATCCATCTTTTTCTTGAGCTCAGATTTGCTCTTTTCACTATCTCGTTTCTTTTTCTTCTTCTTCTTCTCCTTATCGTCAGTCGATGTTGCCTCCACAGTCCCTTCTGGTTTCTTCAAACCACTCAACAAGGACATCAACACATCATCCGGTACTTGAGCATGGGTCTCTGGTGAATTGGGCTCCACCGCACTCATATTCTCATTATCAGCCAACAGGGTGGACACACCACTTGTCACACCATCGGTCACTGTCTGCCCTTGATCCACAGTCGCTGGTTTCAACACACTTTCTGGAATAGGCGTACTGCCTTCAGTCAACACTACAGTAGGTAAATCTGTTGCCTTGTTTTCCAACAATACAGCAATTTGCTCCTTTTCAAGGGTGATGGATCCATGATGATCCACAGAAGCCCGGGGCGTGTCCATTGAGTTGCGTGGTGTGTCGCCTTCCTCCTTTGATTTCTTCTTCTTCTTGCCTTCTTCCCCTTCTGGCTTGCTCTTCTTTTTCTTCAACTTTTTACCTTCCAAATCCACCTTCACTTTGGAGAGTGACGCAGTATTCAATACCGCATCCCCAGTCTCCGTTTCTCCTGCATAAACCATCACCAATGGCATACCACCACTATCCTCCTTTGCCTTTGGGCTTGGTGGAGGTGGAAGTGAAGCAAGCAGAGAGCCACTTGGTGCGGCCATCAAGGACACGCTGGAGGCGGCGTCATCATCAAACTTGCCTTCATGCACATATTGCTCGTCTTCCACTCCTGTGTTCATCAAAGAGGCGTCATCAGCACCACCACCACCTACTCCAAGGTAACCAAGTACATCACTTGCTTGAGTTGGCAATGAACTAAACTGAAAAGGATTCTCTGTGGGTGCCAAGGCGTACGTTTCCACCTCTGGCTCATCATCCACCACCTTCATCTTTATGCGATCGTACTCTTTGAACTCTTCTCTCATAATGTACCAGGGGCTTCCTTGTTCACTTTCCTCCTTTTTTCTTTTGCCATTCAACGTTCCCTTGCGGCCCTTCAAGTCATCCTGATTGTTCATCAACGCTTCTTCCAATTGGTAAAGAGCGTCTTGTTTCACCAAGTTTGGATCAGGAAGAAAAGGACCAGTGACGGATTTAGCAGCCATGGATTCAAATGGACAAGTTGCAAACCATGGATGAAGTCTGAATCCCTTGGTAGGAGGCTCACCTAATCGTTGGTTGGGGTCTTGCGTCAAGAATCCATGCAAAGCAGAATGGCAGTCGGCACTGAGGTTAGAATTAGTCTTTTTTGGATAGGAGATTTCGTGTTTGAGCACTGCATTTCGAATGTCTGGCCTGGATTTCCCCCTGAAAGGCGTCTTTCCATACAAACATTCAAACATCAACACGCCCAATGACCACCAATCCACCTTTTCATCATAACCATTCTTCAAAAACACTTCTGGTGCAATGTAGTTGTATGTACCAGCAGTGGTCTTCATGGGACGATCTGCATGGGTCCTACCTGCCACATTAAAGTCTGTCAAGTGACAGTGACCACGTTCATCCAACAGAACGTTTGCAGGCTTAATGTCCCTATGAACAATGCGTCTTTTGTGAAGATATTCCAATCCCAATGCAATTTCAGCAACAAACCACAACACTTGCTCTTCTGTAAAGGAACCAATCCTTTCCAAATGGTAGGCTAAATCCCCACCCATCATGGGGTCCAATACGAGGTACATGTAGTCGTCATCCTGGAAAGCAGACTGCAAGTTGCACACGAGCGGATGGTTCAAACGTTCCAATAGACGCCTTTCGTTGATAATGTTACGCACTGCATTCTGCTTGACACACTGCATCTTGTTGATGTACTTGAGAGCATACTGCTTGGCATTAGAGTTACGGGTCACCAACGACACTTTACCAAAAGAACCCCTGCCAATTGAGCGAAGTACCTGATAGTCTGAAATCTGAAGTTGATCTCGTCGTGGGCCCACTGTTGATAAAGAGGAGGTGGATGACGACGCTGATGAATTGATCCCACACTGCTTTGCAATTTTGTTGCCCATTTGTGAGGGGGATATAAAAAGATTAAAAATTAGAAAAATAGGAAAAAAAATCGAAAAAAAAATGAAAATTCAATTGGAAAAACTTGTGAATTTTGGACACAAATGTCAACAGTCCAGTGCAGTTTAGTGTACAGTGGAGGATTGTGGTGTTCGCACGCGTGAAATCAACACTACTGGCTCCTTTCGCTTGATGGTATGGACAGAATAGTTGGAAAGTGTGTCATCATCTGCATCATCTGCATCCAGTAACACACCATCCTCCTCTTCAGCCCACAACTGTGGAATAGTCAACTTTTTACCTTGAATGACCAACTGAGCATCAAACCAAGCACGCAATTTGGCACATATCAAGTCACCGATCTTGGGTACATCTTTCAATTTCGTGTAATGGCCCACCAAAGACTTGACTGCCAATTCCAAGTCATAATTGGGCAGCACATGCATATGAAAACTACTGGTTTCTGCATCAAATGTCAGCCTCATCACTCCACTGCATTTAACCAAAGTGACTGTCAAGGATACTGGAAGAGTTGCTACTACAGGTCGAGGCCAATTCAGCAAGAGTTGCGTATCAATCCCTAAAGTCATCTCATCCACTAATTCAAAGTTGACTTGAGCACAATAATCCTCACCATCCTGCACGATTCTCGCATTGTACAACATGGGGAAACTTGTGCCCAACTCGCATTCCACAATATGCACCTGTCCAAGGAAGGATGGCCTTGTTCCACTATTCAACACTGCATCCAAACTGTGTATGAGTCTCGAGTTGATTTGAGCGTCTTGTCTATATTTCACAAGTACCTGTGCGATGAGTACATTTAACCACATGCAATCGCCATCCTGATCACGTACAAATTGGTGTAATCGCTTGGCATGTGCACCAACAGTTGACTTTTTACGCTTAATGTAAAGAGATGACGCATCATATTTTTTCTAAAGGCGTCAATCACTTGAGATCTCGATAGCCTACAATTTCCACGTCTAGCAACAGCCATCGACATAGCATCAATAAAATAATCGCGAGACTTAAAAAGCCAAATAGGATGCCTTGGATGAATTCAGACATGGTTACAAAACTATTGTGACTGCGCTTTACTTTCTCCCCACCATCATAACGTGGACTTGACCCTTTTTATCCATTGAAGCATCATCGCCTGCATAGGCCAACCACAGTCGTTCAGGGTGCCATGCACACGTGTTGACATTGCCTTTTCCATTGATGACATGAACCATTTCCCCACTTTCTACGCTTGAAATGTCAACAGAACCATCTTCCAGTCCACTTGCAAGCAATTGGCCGTCATGGGAAAAGGACACTGCTCTAACTGCTGACCGGATGCCATGAATCACCGTTTTACACATCATTTCCTCCATATCCCAAATGCTACTAACAGCATCAGCACTTCCTGCTGCTACATACTTTCCACCTTGAGCCACATCCACACAATACACATTACTCGTGTGTCCTGGCAGTGGAGGTTTCTCTTTTAACTCCTTGACATCCAAAATGTGAATGGATCCAGTCGACGTGGGAAAGAGCAAATACTGCGGATGAGAGGGAAGGAACATGACTTCCTCAATTTCATAGTCGCATGGTGGTGACGTGTAAACTGGCTTCCATGTGGATGTGTCAATGAGTGAGATGCGGTCCTTTTTATCGCATGCTGCCAATTGCGCTCCATCTGGCGACCACGAAACACTAATGATTGGCTGTCCAAGATTAAGGAATCGTTCAGGTCGCTTGGTACGCATATCCCAAATGCCAATGGTCTTGTCATCCCCTGCAGTGGCTAACCTATTTTGATTAGATGGATCCCATGCAAGCGTAATGATGGCAGACTGATGGCCCATGAGCTTTTGAGAAGGTGGCTTCGAGTCTGTCAAGCGTGTTGCGTCCCAAATACGAATAAACCGATCAGAGGATCCTGTGGCCAATCTTTTACCCGTAGTACACCATCTAACCACCTGCACGCGTCCAGTATGTCCCTCTAAATGTACAATCGAGTGCGATGCAATTGTATTCTTGTAAAATTGTAATCTACTGGACATGTAATTTTTTTTCTCTCCTGATGACCAGCAGCAGTGGGGGACGCAGCCGCATCTCCCAACTTCAGTCCTACTCCCACACCGTCCAACAGCCCCAGCAATCATCCACCTGTGCACCACTTCAATCACTATTCAGTAATCCTAATTACAATGGACGTAACATTATCCTCTGTGGTGGCAGAATTGTCACTGGGTACAATGTCCTGATCTTTAGCTTCACCAGCCTCGTCATCATTACTCCAATCACCCTTTATGCAATCTTCCAAACCAAGTGGATGTGGAACAATAGCCTTTTACCCCTTTGGATCGTGACCATTTACCTTGCACTCCTCTCCTTGGCCTCCTTCTTCTTCACAGCACTTTCTGATCCTGGCATTATCCCTCGTAGACTAGATACACTCAGTGAACGTACCATGGTGGCAGTGGATGGTCAGGAGATTGAACTCAAATACTGCGATACATGCCACATTTACCGTCCGCCACGCGCCAGTCACTGTAGAATCTGTGACAACTGCATCGATGCGCACGATCATCACTGCGTCTGGGTCAACAACTGCATTGGAAGTAGGAATTATCGTTCCTTTTTCACTTTTCTCATCAGCAGTCTCTTGTTGGACCTCTGCATCATTGCCTCCAGCATCCTCCATCAATTAAAAGAATCCACAGTCATCAATCTATTCCTCATAGCCTATGGTGGCGTACTGCTTTGCTTGTTGCTCTGGTTGACTTTCTACCACCTTTGGCTTATCTTCCACAACATGACCACCCACGAACACGTACGTCTCAAGGCACAGAATGAGCCATTTCCTAATTGCAGTATTGCCAATTGTAGTCAGGCATTGTGTAAACCGCGTGATCCTGCACCTTCACGTGATGTAAAAAATAGAATTTAATCTCCTCCTCCTTCCTCCTCTTCTCGAATGACTGTTGCTCCCATCTGATCCATTTCTTCCAGTGCATTACACGCAGCCAACAGTCGCTCATAAACAGCTTCCAGTGCAAATGAATTCACCAAAGCAAGACGCCTTTTGATTGCAGTCAACCGTTCCAAAGTAGCCTCCATTTGCTGTGAGGTACTGGCTACATGTGCATACTTTTGAAGGGATGCAGTGACAAATTCCAATTCAGTTTGCAATTGACGTTGCGATCCAATCACTGCCATGTATTCTTTGAATATCGCATCAATACACGGCTTCAAAGTATCTGCAATTTCTACTGCACATCTGCTGGAAGGTGGTGTGAGTGGTGGAGGGATGGCTGTGGGAGGGGCAGTTTGTGCACGTTGGCGTGTTGACATTTATTTATAGAAAATTATTATTTTTGGAAATGTGAAGGGATTGTGCAGATGTCTCTTTGTGCCTCCAACTTTACACCACCATAAACATTACATTGACCCCTTGAAGAAATGTGAATGTTGGCTTGTGAAAAGCAGCATCTTAGTTGATAGAGCACTTGTGGCCACTCTTGTAGAGAGCAAGTATTGTTACAAGCATTATATGATTGAATATATACATGAGCAAGTGAAGGACAGGGAGAAAAGGAGGCCAACTGAAGCATTTCCTTGGAGTGTAAACAGGGTACCATGACACTAATATCCTTGAGGCATGGAGCATTGCTTAGGAACCTCAGTGCATCATTTGTACACCAATACTTGCTATTTACAGGCATATTGGTTAATTTTGACCATTTAAAGTAGGATAAGCAGGTTACTTTGGAGGATATACGAGGTGGACCACCAATGTTGACGTTTAGGCGTGCAATTGAGGACATGATGGGTGGAATGGTGAAACCAGCTACTTTTAAAAACACACCATCCACTGCAAATGTATGCAAATGAGGTAGTTTGGCCACTAATGTAAACAAACGCACCATATCCACAGGATCACATAGTTTAGGATGAATGTGTAGTACAAGGGATGTCAAGCATGGGTAGACGTGCACCAATTTGGTCAGTCCTTTGAAGAACAGTTCTGTGGAGGTTTGACCATCGAATGGAAGGTTAAACACAAGTTCCAAGTGTTTCAAACGCAACATATCGGCATCTGCAATCCAATCCAACGTACTTTCATTCCAATTCACTTGATAGAGCACTTTGAGCGTACGTAAACTGGTGTGTTGGTAGAGTGCATTCTGCCAAGAACAGTTGGCCACAGTGGTAATCCTCATGCAGTCTAATGTGTGCAGCGACTTTAATCCCACTACTTGCTGTATAGCATCTGCAGTGTGTTTGTTCCACTGATGGTAATTGAAATCACTGGAGTGTACTGCTTCCAATCCCAATCGATAAAGTGACATGGAAGACGTGGTGTGAAAGTGCACATGTTGCAAGTTGGTCAATACCCTGGTCACCAATTGAAGGATCACTGTGAGCGCAGCACTGGTGGGATAATTGTAGACTTGCAAGTGAAGGTGAAGCATGGGAACATGAGCTACCAATTGAAACAAAGCAGCAAGTGGTCGCGCATACTGTCTCCACTGAGAAGGATCGTGTTCTGATGTCAGATTAATGTAAATGTGGATGTATTTGATGCTTGTACGGTCACGCATGGACTGTACATCGAATAGACGCGTGTAGAGTATTGCGGAGAATTCATCATGCTCATTTTGAACGTTTAATCGCAATTGCTTCCCCAAAAAGCGTGTAATCATGCGATTCCAATGACTGCAGACTAGCCTTAGTTTCAGAATGGATTTTGGAGCATGATGATGAGCATAAATCTGGAAAATGTGCTGCCAAATGTGCTTTGAAATGTGGGGCATGATTAGTGTGACTGCGACAATTTAATCATTCTGCCTCCTCCTCCTCTTCTGCCACAGCATAGATGCCACCCATTTCCACACGCTGACCTCCACGCGCATATCGAATGAACCTCTTGACACCCTCTCTTCTCCACACGATACGCAGCGTATTTGGTTGCACTTCACTCTCAATCAATGGATCCGATTCACCTTCCTCTACATAAATGGTGCGTCCATCCCATTTGGCTGACCAATCACCCAGGACCAAGTAAAGTGTCACATCCAATCCAAATGGCTCATTCACATCATCCCTCATCAATGCATAGGAAGCAGATTCAAAATACCTTGTCAATGGATGCAAGCGAGTTACTGTGAGCGTAGTTACCCTCTGCAACCACTCACAAAATGCCTTGGATTGAAGGAATGCCTGACACTTGCTCACTAAACCACTATCGTCACCAATGTACTGTTTGAACTGTTGAATGTTGGCAGGTCCCACCGCTTTGAATTGATTCACTTGCACTGCTTTACACAATTGCTCATACACTTGCACCTTTAAAAACTGTCTCATTTCCACACAGCTTTCATCAATAAAGGCCTCTTTCACTTGTTCAATTGTGTTGGAGATCCACTCGTCATTCAACCACTCACTCAACTCTCCTTCAACCTGTTGTGGCTCACATGCTCTCCACGCCGCTCCTCCATACACTGCACGCTTGTACTCTTGCAATGGTCCATGCAACCATCCAGACAAGGAGTACCGCGCATTTCTCTTGATCATATTGACTTGATGAAAAGATTCCCTTGTCACTGGGAAGAATGCGAGCATATTTCCCCTCGGAAGGATGGAATGCTCTACGCTGACTGGCCATCCTTTTTCATCGCTTGCAAACAAATCCAATGCACCTCCATCATCCTCTGACCAATCATCATCCACCAAATACAAAATAAACGCCACTCTCCTCCCACTCTTCTTTCCTTGAATATCGTCGTCATGGCATAACAAATAGTTGCCTTCATCATACCGCTGCATGTTGGCATCCACCCATTCCCCTGCATACAGCTCCATTCCTGTCATCCCACTCACTAAATCAATAAACTGTTTTCCCATAATAAACTGTTCCCATTCCTTCAATATCCCACTAAATGCATCCGTGTGGTAAAAATGGTAAAGATCATTGGATTGCAGTGTAAATGAATTCAGCTCCCGCACTGCTTGGTACAATTGATGATAAATGCCAGGTTCTAAAAAGTTGGATAGGGTATATGCGGTAAATGGACGCGTAATCTTCTTCAAAACACCCTTTGAATTCAACCAAGACGCGTCTCGTACCACCCTCTTGGCCACATGATTGTCATCAACAGTCAATTGTCTTTTTCCTAGCAAATGTTGAGATTGCATAATCAATTGAAAACAAAATTCCACTTGAACCGTTCCCTCAACTACTTGTTGGTGGCCCATGATGATCCACATGATCCTGAAGCAACTTTGAAGCGCCGCATGCAAGTCAGAGAACGCCATTTGGCCCGTGCAGCTCAAGGCAAGCAAACAGGCTTCATTTTGATGGGTGGTGCATTGCAATCTCCAAGTGGTACCATGAACGGGAGCGCAATGGTCTTTGAGGCCTCGTCCCAACAACAAGTGGAGGATTGGGTAAAAGAGGATCCCTACATGACCAACAAGGTGTGGAATTCTTGGTCCATTACACCTTATAAAATTGTCAAAGCATGAACGACTTTATTCTCGCTTGCCGTTATGGTGATGATGAGGACGTGACACCCCAGTTGACCACCGAGATTGCCACTTCCACCAACGAACAAGGATGCACGGGTCTACACTATGCAGCTGCCAATGGAAACGCGTCAACAGTTGCCTTGTTACTAAGCGTTTATACGCCCACACAGGTCAATACAGCCAATTGTCAGGGCAACACTGCTCTCCATTGGGCCTGTCTAAATGGTCACATGCAAGTCGTGGAGTTGCTATTGAAAGCAGGGGCTAATATGAGCATCAAGAACAATGTGGGTAAAACAGCCGTGTATGAAGCTCAACAACGCGGCCATGAACAAGTGGTCAACACTCTGCTCTCGTGGGTCATTGATACTGCTCAGGATGATGATGGTGTAAAGGAAGAAGTGGGAGAGGAAGAAGAGCTCTAAGTGCCAGTAGTTGACTTTATATGTTCTTCTAATGAACTGTCTTTTGATTTGAGGATACGCTGCAAATGAGGAAAGTACTCTTGCTTGGGAGGATAGAGAGAGAACTGCAACGCCGCGTAAATGGGGAATTCTCGCTCAAGAATCTCTGAAATGGAAATCTTGAACACTTCTGCCTCACAAACCAAGATTGGACCAATCTTCTTTTCCTTTGGTTCATTCACCTTCACTGCCAACAACAGACACACGGCTGCAAAGGACTTGCGGTTCTCCTTGGACACCAATCCTTTGATCATGAGTTTCTCTAAAAATACATAGGAAATGGCTACTGTCGACACTTCCAAATCCATCTCTTGAGCTATTTGCAGCACATGTCGTTTGAGGGCTCTAATTTTGGACAGTGAAATGTTGCGTTCTGCTTGATCAGGATGAATCGATGCAAATGTCTCATTTCTCTCCTTTTTGGTCTCTGAATCCTTGTGAAAGATAAATGTAAACAAACCCTTTTGATTGGCTGCGTCTGATTCATCCAATCGAATGGAAGGATCATCCAAGTAATAAGGATTGTACTCTGCATGCGCCTCTTGAGGATCCAGCAAATTTCCATAGGATTTCGTGGTGCGCTTGTGCTTCTTTTGCCTTAATTTAGGAAACCAGCTGCTCTTTTGTCTCTTGTCCTTTTCATCCAAGTATTTAAGAACGGTGATGGCAGCTTCAGGTTCATCCACAACGAGTGACCTTGAGAGTACATCCTGCTCACTGGTTAAACTGGATCGACTGGATGATCTAAAGAGTCGTCTAATTCGCTTGGATTTCTTTTTAGATGATGTGGATTCACCGGAACTGTAGCTGGATGAGGAAGAGGAGTCCATGGAAGAGGGGGAGCGTGAACTGTCTGAATCAGTTGAGGAGGATGGCAGTTCTGGTTCACCTGTGGACAATTGGATGGAACTGCTACTGCTGCTGCTGCTGCTACTGTTACTGTTACTGGAGACTTTGATGGACTGATCAGGAACAGCTTCCGTCAAGGGCGTATTCATCCTCACCCGTGGTTGTGGAAGGCAGCCGTTTCCAATCAGTGTGAGGAATTCAATCGCACGCACATCTCGTTCATCTTGCATGGATTGACGGTAGGGCCTGATGGGATTGTACAATACACCAAGTGACGTGCGCCTTGGCCGTGATGAGGATTCCATCTAAAAAAGATTTCAACATGAAAATTCTCATCATTCACGGTGGTGCTGGTCCAATCAAACGCCAACAATTCCCACCATCACGCCAGGCAGAATTTAGAAAGGCACTGGAAACAGCTGTATGGATGGGATGGAATGTTTTAGAAGCAGGTGGTTCTGCTTTAGACGCAACTGTGGCTGCAACCACTGCTTTGGAAGACTGTCCTCTTTTTAATGCTGGTCGTGGGGCTGTTTATACACGAGGAGGCAAGAATGAGCTTGAGGCATGCTTGATGGATGGTACAAGCGGTGAAACTGGCTGTGTAACCCTTCTGCACCACGTCAAGAACCCCATTCAACTTGCAAAAGAGGTGATGTTCAACAGTCCTCACCAATTCCTTGGAGGTGCAGATGCTGAGCTCTTTGCTGCTAGACAGAATGTTCCTTTGGTGGATTCAAGTTGGTTTTATACCGAGAATCGATGGAATCAACACATTACAGAGAATGATGATGAGTTTAGCATGGGAACAGTTGGAGCGATTGCACTGGATGATGAGGGTCGAATGGCAGCAGCTACTTCTACAGGTGGTAGAAACAACAAATGGGATGGCCGTATTGGAGATTCACCACTGCCTGGTGCAGGATCCTGGGCTGAAAATGGTTTGTGTGCCATCAGTTGCACTGGAAATGGAGAATACTTTATTAAAAAGTGTGTGGCACATGAAGTGGTGAGCAGGATTCGCCATCTTCGCTTGAAAGCATCAGTGGCAGCACAACAACTCATTGATGAATTGGACAAGGGCACAGCTGGAATGATTATTGTTGACCCTCAAGGAAATGTTGGGATGCCCATGAACACGGATGGTATGTATAGAGGCTATATGAAGGAAGGCATGACTGTACCAAAGGTGAATTTATTCAATGATGAGGATGATGAACTACCTCAAACAGTGTAATAGCCAATCTCCTTTTCCCAAAAGGCACATTTGTTGTTCATAAAAGAGGCAGAGGTTACCTTGAATTCCTTGTCCATAATCATAATGGCACCCTTACCAAGGGAAGGCCATGCTTGCCTTGTGGTAGCAAATGTGCTCACTGTATCCACAAGATGATCAGAAAACTTGGCATCATCTGCACTGGTCTTGAACCAAACAGGTCTCCAAAGGTATCCAAGTTCAAAAGAATGACAGGCCATGTCTTTGTAGCATCTTCCAATAGGCATGGATTTTTGAACTCGTTGGAATTCATAGAGATGCACACGATGCCCGTGAGCAATCAATTGTTGAGCCAAGTAATGCGTGGTGCATTTGAATATATAAGCAGAGGCTAATTCCACAAAGAGAGATTCATTGTACTCGATATCGTCCTTGATGGGAAAGTGTTTGAGAATGGCAGGTGCCTTGCCTTTGAAAGAGTAATTCAGTGTTTGAAGTAAGGTTTCCTTTTCAAATGATTTGTGGCCTTGCTTGAAAAGGCGTAGGAGTGGCGTGTGAGCATCATACGTGGCAAAACCAGCTTCATCCTTCATCCAACCCATAATGATGGGCACTTTTTTCATTTTACCCTGTTCCAATAGCTTGAACAAATCTGCAGGAAGGATCTTTTTGTCCACATGAGGCCACCAATAGTCCACATCACCAATTGGACGAGCAGTATTGAATGGAGTCACTTGGCTCTTGATCAAGGCTTTAGGGGAGAGGCGTCTGAGACAATCCAAGTTGATGGTAGAATCAGATGTGCATGTGACGTTCTTTGTCCATTCCATGCCCACTTGATTCATTTCCTTTGTGGTACGCGTGTAAGCAGCTGTGGGAGGTGACAAGATGATTGCAGAATGAATCCATTTAGCAGGAACAGCAGGTGAGACGAGATGAATCAATGCAGAAGTAGCACCTGCACTCTGGCCCATAACTGTAATGCGCTTGGGATCTCCTCCAAAGTTACTAATGTTGTCCACTACCCATTTCAAGGCAAGAATTTGGTCTTTGATACCGAAATTCCCAGAAATCTGCTCGCCATCTGCATCATCCAAAGCAAGGAAACCCAATGCACCAAGTCTATAGTTGAATGTGACCACCACCACATCCTCCCTTTCAGTCATGGGTCCACCATTGTACAACATGAACTGTTTGGATGAACCAAGAATGAATCCACCGCCATGAATATAGAAAATGACTGGTAAATTGCCCATAACGCGCTCGACAGGTGGCACAAACACATTCAAATAAAGGCAGTCCTCTGATTGAATACTCTTCCACTTTTGAGGGCATGCAGGGGCATTCCAAGTAGTCAAGCGTTTCTTGCCCTTCCATGGCTTGGAATAGGGTTTGGGATCCTTGAATCGATTGCTACCAATAGGTGCATCAGCATACGGAATTCCCAAGAAGGCACGGGGAGTATTGGCTTTGAGGAGGTCATTGGAACCACCACGATACATTTTGTGATTGTAAAACCCCTTTACAGATCCATATTCTGTCTCAATCACCAGTGGATCGCGCGCATCGGATGTTCTAAGAGGACGATAGAGGAGGGATGAGGGGATGAATTCTGCATTTATCCACCCGAGTGTGATCGTGAGCAGCAAGATTTTCTTCATCATTTTTGCTGATTTTTATATAAAAAGATGCAAAGGAACACGTCACCCAATTTGGTGCAAGATACAATTGAAGCCATCAAAGCACCCAAGAACTACGCCATGCTAGGTTACTTTCTCATCTTCATGGCAGTGCTCTCCTCTGTCATTCAGAGTGAAGTGGTTCAGTTTGTACAGGCACACGAGTCCTACTCAAAACCCTTCTTTATCCTGTGGTTTGCTCACTCGTGCTTTATTCTCATGCTACCCCTGCAACTCGCTTACACTTACGTACGACACGACATGTCCTTTTCTTCCTACAAGAAATCCATGGTTCGTGGCTTGAATGCTCTTTACATTCACCACTCTACTCCCAACACATCCACCTTTCGACTTTTATTACGGTTAACATGGGATTCAATGTATTACGGCATCTCCTACAACATTGCTTGCTATCTATGGTACGTGTCAGCCGGATTGACCACGCCTGCACGCTTAGCAGCTGCCTGTAACACTGCTCCATGCTTTGCTTATGCTTTTGAAGTTTACCTATTAGGGGAACCATGGAGAAGGCGCAAGTTGATTGCAGTATTTGTGGGCGTATTTGGTGTGTTCATGATGGCCATGCTATCCAGTGGTGAAACAGTTGCAAATGTGGGTGGCTGGAAGGCTGTTGGTGGCGACCTTGTTGGATTGGGATCAGCAGTTTTGTTGGGATGGAATGAAGTGCTCTACAAACGGCACTATGTCCCTGCTTCAGGACCTTCTTTGGTGTTGGCCAATATGATCACCATGTTGGTTGGATTGACTACTTTAGTGGTTCAATGGACTTTTCTTCCTATGCTTCATGTGACTGGTTGGGAAACCTTTGAATGGCCAACTGCAAGCCAGTTTACATTTGTAGCTGTGAATGCCTTTTTTGGAGTACTTTACAATGCATGTTTCCTACCAGTTATCGCACTCGTTGGACCTGTAATCGCAGCTGTTGGTGTGATGTTGAGCATCCCTACAGTTGCGTTGGTGGATTGGATTGTACTGAATCGTCCATTGACCCTTGGTGTTGTGGTAGGAAGTGCTTTGGTCATGCTGTCATTCTGGTTGTTGGTTTCAGACAATTCAGAACAAGCACATCATCATCCACCACAACGGGCTCATGAAGAAGAGGAGGATTTGAGCATTCTGGTTCAAGATGATGCGTCCTCCCTCCATTATGCAGTGGATGATGAGGATTTATAGCAGTCCTCGTGCTTTCCAAAACGATTTTCCATAATTGATGAGTAATTCCTGACCTTTTGGAATGTCCTGTAGTGCGACTATGCCCATGTACACATGTTGAGGAGGTATCAAAGGCACTGCATGCTGTTTACACGCCACCAATTGAAAGTGCACATTTGGTCGATGATCCACACCACGATAATCATTGACAAAACGCGCTTCATTCCCTTGAAACTCTGCATCCATGGCTAAATCCACACCTACACCAATAACGTAATCACTCGTGGTTGAGGCATCTTCTCTTAGCACTACTTTACCCACATATGCAAGAATAAACTGGCCTTTGAGTATCTTTTTAGAGGCAAACAGACCAAATTGACCAAAAGCAGGATGATTCTCTGTTGAGATGGACTGTATGCTAATGACGCGTTGATCATGCTTGATGCTCTCCACCAACACCACATTCTGTAATTCTGTAGGAGTAGTCTGTCGATGTGTACGGGTGAATTGTGCAACATGCATATATTCCACATGATGTGGCCAGTTTTTCATAAAAGAAGAATTTTTTTTATCATCAATTATTATACACTGAATAAGCATTAAATTGTACATAGTTATGGTGCTGCAATACGTGCACCAGAGGAGGAAGAGTAGGTTTTTGCACCTGAATCTGAGGTTGTAGTGGTGGAATGACTGGTTGATTCCAAGAACAACAGGTACAGGTCTGCAGGGGTACTGCAGCATGCTTCTCTTTGTCAGGATAGAGAGGTAAAGGTGGCATCCATAAGGGAGGTGGTGTCCATTCCAGCAATTGTGTCGATTGTATTGAGTCGTTACTCGTCGCACTGTTAGTCGCCACCATATCTACTGACCCCACTCCAGTCTCCCTTGCTACTTTGGCACGTCTATTCTGAAACCATACTTGAACTTCACGATTAGTCATGTCCAGCCTACGTGAAAGTACTTCACGGAGTTCGTAGTGGGGTTTGTTGGTCTCTTGGAATACTTTTGTGAGAATACTCAGTTGGTCATTGGTGATGCGTCTGCGTTTCGTGCGTTTTGGTATGGATGGAACAAAAGTGTACATGGCGAGAGAGAGAGAGAGATCGATCAAGCGTGTGCTTGCAGGTGTGTGCAGGTGAGTGAGTGAACTGGCAGGGGGAATAGAGACAGGGAGTGTGGTTACCGAGTATCGTGAATACTAGAGAGAGAGAGAGAAAGTGGAAAAGATGTCAAAGCGTCGTTGGGTTTGCCGATTAGCCGGCGCGCGCAAGTGTCAACAGTCTGGCCTTAGTAAAAAAAGACTGCTTTTGGTATCTAGATGAGGTGTCCCGGTCATGCCGGTTCAATTCTAAAGCTTGTGATTGGTGGACGCGGCTAAACCACTAGGTCATGTGCATCGCGCGATCCTATAGATGAACACTTGAAATGCATTGAGGGGAATATAGTCCTAATCTCATTTTATTGCAACAGTCTTAATACAATTTTACCATACTTGAAAGGATGTCCTACTTCCATCGTTCAGAGATCCAGCAGCCTCTTGTGCCAGTAGTTTACGCCTTGCTAACAGCAGCTCCCTCTGTTCCTCTACATCCACTGCAATCGGAGCAGGTTCATCGTGGGGTGAAAGGGTGATGATGGCATTTGTAGCTGCCATTACAGCCAACTCTTCCTCTTCATCAATTTCCACTACACCATCATCTGCCTCGATGGCACCTTCACTTTGTGCTTGCTTCCGTTTCCTAGTCGCTCTACTTGAAGACGTCCTCCATGAGGGAAGACTGCTTGAGCCCCTTCTGCTTTCACCCTGCGCATACTGTTTTACTGACCATCGTGTCAACAGTTTACCCAATGACCAATCTTTTGCAGCATTTGTGTCTGGTGCACTGGTTGATGCAACGGAAGAGGGTGCTTCTGGATGCACTGGGAGTACGGCACCACCCACCACATGAGATACTGGTGGAAGTGTTGGTTGAAGTGGAACAAGAGGCACAGAATAGCCTTCAGGAATCCCCTCACTCCCTTGAAATCTGCTCCGCCTGCTATCCACACTCCTTGTCCCCAAACCATGTGGATAATTGATACTTTCTCTTCCTACATCCGAGTGCAATCGATGTTGCTGCCTTGAACTCTGCCCCGAGCGCGCACGTGAGCTCAGTTTAGGCTTACTATTGCTTTTAACATGACTACCCATTCCAGAATCCCTATTGGTGCGCGTTCGTCTCGTTGGTTTCCACCATGACAGTCCATAGAATAAATGTCGGTAATGATGCAGGCAAGCAAAACACACAACTAATATAAGAAAACAGGCGATGGATATAGAAATGATTGCAATAATGGAAAATGTGGATTGTTGGTCATCTG
>QZWU01000078.1:0-43807 GCA_004114255.1 Acaulopage tetraceros
GACCCAAGACTGATGCAAAAGTGGCTCCTTCCCTTTCAAGACACGATTTGATTGTTAGATTATTGGATGGAATGGCCAATCAATTGAACCACCGAGTCATGGACAATGCCAAACTTGCCCTGCTGTTCGATTGGCTCGGATATGATCCAACCAAGGATTCCAAGGCGACACTTGAGCCTGCATTGATGGTGATGGGCATGGAACTGGACAAGAAGCCAACCGCCACGGCAAACCTCATTGAATTCTTGTGTGACATGGCCAAGATGTACTTGCCAAGTCATCGGGATCAAGTCATTTCGTGTGTTCAAGCTGCCATGAAGTATCATCAAAAGAAGAGGACCATTCTATTCTTTGAGCGTTTGCAAAAGGACCAACGCATCCCATCGTTTGTTCAGGACAAAGTGAGGCACATTCTCAGTGCTCCCAGTTTGACGCCCCCTCCTCCTCCCAGTACACCATTGGAGCAAGAAGTTCAAAGTCATAAGCACAGTGCCCAAGTCGAATCTTTCCCACCGCCCATTGCTGATAACATTGAAGTGAAGGTCGTGCCATTAGTTCCTGTTGTTCCCAAACCTTTCCTTGAACAAATTGAGTTTCAACTGCAGCAGCACCCATTGGCTCACAAGTATCCTTTGGTGGTCAATGCTTTGGCTACTTTACTCAAGTCGATTGAACATAAAGAAACAAGTGCTAAACTCATGGAAGCCTACAAGGATATACTTCGTCGCTATAGTTCAACCCCTTCATCCTCTGAACTCGTTGCAGACATTCTTGGACCCATGCTACAACAATATGTCACTATTCATGAACATGCACGACTCTCAGATAGTTACTTAGACACCCCCACTTCAGATGATTTGATGGATATTTTGTTTGATTTGTACATTCAAATCTTGAACAAAGGTGACAAAGCCAAGCTAAAAAGCATGTCTGACTTGGTCACTCTCCTTGCACGAAACTATCCAAGTCTTTGGGACAAGTGGCTAATTTGCATTGTCGCTTGTAGATTGTACAATTTGTTTATCTTGCCATTTGCCACTGCTGGACCAGAAGCGCACTAATTCACCTTTAATCAATGCATAGAATAGACACTCAACCATCAAAGTCATCTTGCTTTAGGCACATTTGAATGCTATCTTATTCACCTCCCACAGTATGCAGTAGGCAATTTAACTATTTTAAAGAGAATTCTAGAATAGATTGAACCACATTAAGTGTACAATTGGTACAAAAGGCTTTGCAGTGGTGAGTTATACCTTGTTGGAGTGGATCATCTTGTTAGTATTCATGAAACACTTGACTGGGAAATATTTTCTCAAATCACTTTGTAGCAACTTCTGACTGGTAAATGTACGTATCGCCCAAGACATGTTGCAACTCTCCTTGGTGGTCTTTTACTACATTTAAATCCTCCACTTTACATTGAAGCAGCTGTTTAGTTAAGGAGTATCTGTAATGGGACTAGATTAGATAGCCATATTCTGTTTAGTGTACTATGGAAATACTTTGAAGGCACAAATGAGCATACACAGTAGTTTATGCATGGTATGCTCTCTGACTGGATTGAACATTGTGATGACATAGCCACCATTATTGGCTTACAAATGCCAAATGGTCCTGACCAGTAGCAGTGTTATATTGGCCTCTTAAAAGTACTTGCTGCCTTACCAAACAAGGACAAGGTTACACAACATCCCAAGTTTAAAGTTGGCTTTAAACTCTTTTTACTTCTACTTTTAGATCACCTAAATCTTGTGGACACTCTTACTCGTCCAATTAAGCGGGCCTCTAATGATGATGAACACTATCCAAAAAAACTCCAAAAAATCACCTCAAAACCTCAATAAGATTAATTATAAACTTTTTTATTTGATTTGAACATGTACTTTGAAAGAGGGGAGAGGAGATCAAGAATAGATTTATACAAGAGATTTACATGTGTTGTACATACTGATTACTGCATTGGATATTGAGCTCTTTTGGAAGAGGAAGGAAGAGTTCAGCCTGCTCAGAATTGGCTTGAGGAACATGCTTTCAAGAGTGTTGACTGGTGAGGATGGCAGGGAAGTGTTCTTCTGCTCAGCTGCATTGCAAGAGGGGATAGATGATAATTTGTGGTGTCTTGGACTACGATGGAGTTTTGTAGATTCTGAGCCTAGTGATATCTTGGTGAGATGAACAACAGAAAGTGCATCTGCTGTAGGCTTGACTGATTCCATGATTGATTCTTGCAGTGAAGCAAGTGGATTCTTCTTGAATTTGTATATGTCCAAGTCTACAGAGTGTCACAACCACAATCAAAACAAGCTTACATTTAGCCACGACTCGTTTCTGCAATAAGGGTTCATGCTGAGCAGGAGTCTGTTTGACTTGAGATGCACGGCAATCTACAAAATGTTACAATCACGAATAAAATGAGCGTACGGTTAGCTGAGGACAACTCTGGCATAGCATGTGCATCATGAGGAGGGACAGCTGTCTTGGTGGGTTCTAATGTGTTTGAACCTACAAAGTGTCACAGTCTAAAGTGGAATGAGCGTACCATTAGCCACAATTGGTCCCTGCACATCATTTGTGTCTCTAGTTGAATCGAGAGACTTGTCAAGTGCATCAGATTCTACAATGTGTTACAACCATCAATTGAATGAACGTACGGTTAGCTGAGAGCAGCTTTACTGCGTCAGATACATCTTGATCAGAGAGAGTCGTGCTGGCTGTAAAAAGGTTATACACTACAAAGTGTCACCAGTCAGAACCAATATGAACATACTCTCACCCAAAGGCAGCTTTAGTATATCACAATCGCCTTGAGCAAGGGAAGGTATCTTGCTGGCATTAAATGCACTGTTTTCTAGAAAGCGTTACACAACCAGGTAGGATAAACGTGCTTTTAGCTGAAGACAGCTCTGGCACATCATGTGCATCTTGCTTAATAACAAGAGACTTGTTGGCTTCAGCAACGTTAGAGACTACAAAATGTCGCAGCCACGGGCAGAACGAGTATACCTTTTGCCACAAGGGAAACAGTAACGTCACAGTTTTCTTGAGCAGAGGCAAAAGCCTTGTTTGCTTCGACTGTATTCGAGTCTATAGAGTGTCACAGTTTCAGGCAAAATCAGCGTACGGTTATCTAGGGGTGGCTTTAGCACATCGACTGCATCTTGAACAGTGACAGATGTTTTGCTGTCTTTGAATGCTTCGGAATCTACAAAATTACAGCTGCAAGTAAATAATCGTACGTTTGAGCACAATTTCCATTGCCATGGCTGCTGTGAATAGAGCCTCCTCCAAGCACCCATCTACAACCTCTTTGATGCACGCTGTCATAGTATCATCCTGTCCCCCCAGTTGGTTGTGGTAAAATTCCATGGTGCGTGCTGCTGCATAAACATCTGCCGTGTACACATCGTAGCATCGCTTCATTTCAAATAAGCGATATCCAGGTGCACCACAATCTTCAGAGGAAATTGGTGATTCCACATATTCAGCCTTCTCAAAATCAATCAAAAACAAACCTAGTGACTTTTCTGGGAAATTCTTCCTGGGCTGATCAACTTTTTGTTTGGCCCCTGTCAGAGACTTGTCTGATTGTTCAGCTTTGCCAAGAGCACTTGTAAACCAATGCACTTGCTCATGTTTTCTATCGTTAAAATCGCATACGGGATTCCGTCTCTGCCAAATCACCCCTGGATGAATCTCCCTGTGAACAATTCCTATACTATGAACATCAACCAACATCTACTACAATTAATACTGCAAAAATCCTGATACCTTTGTAATTTGTTTGAATGCTTGCCAAAATTGGGCATCCGTTTCCACATCAAATCCAGAGACTTGCCCGATACGAAGCAAGTGCTTCTGGTGACCAATATAATGCGAATAAGTCCATTCAGTTGGGTTGGGATTGGGGATTTTGTTGTGCATCTCGATTAAGATTTCCATTTCTTTTGTACTTGTGATTTTGAAGAGTTTTGAATGATCATTTCGCTCATGGAAGAGATTGAACCGACCCTAGCATGGTTAATCACTAAAAAAGTGCCATACGAAGGCATTTGGAATAAGTTCTTTGCCAAAATAGTAGTTGACAATTGCGTTGATGGCGACATTTTGTTCCTTGAGAGAATGGAAGGCGTTGAGGGTTCTCTTTTTGGATGGTCGCACCTCGAACTTGTTGAACTCTGATGAAATGAATCTTTCCCTTTCATCTTCTCGTGGTCTTTTTAGTGAAATGCCTTCATTGGACTGCATGGAATGCTTTTCAGCAAGAGACATGGATGTGGGTGTCGTGGATTCGAGAAGAGTGGTTATCAAACATTGTCGCTTGCTTGGGTTCTGGGGTAAAAGTTGTCTTTCATCATCAAGTGGACGCTTCAAACTGGTCAGGGTGATTTCAGTGGAATGTCGCGCTCTTTTGAACTGTGCCTGGCTGGAGTGATGTGCAAATTGGTCGACATGTTCCAAGGTAAACATGTCAGTTTTGGGTGTAAACCGAGGTCGTTTTGCTGAATGACACGCGTCATCTTCCGAGACGCGCTTACGTACACCCAATACAGCCCATTCTTTACGTATTTCCATGGGATTAGATATACCAGATCCTATGGATGAGTAGCCATTCGATCCCCTACCAAAGTCATAATAATTGTAATTATCCCTTACTGTGCGTTGCCAGCGATTCCTTGCAGCAGTTGATGAAAATCTTGAAGTTTCCATGCGTACACCTGGAAATTTGGCTTGGTAGGGTAGTGTGCTAACGATTTGATAATGTAGGCCATAAATGTATCGATATCTCTCCACAGCTTCGTATCCTCAAACCCAATAAATAAAATGAGATGCATTATAGCTGTCATTTCGAGTCTTATCCATTCACACATTGATCCTGCTGACATGAGAGCAAAAGTACGGAACAATTTAGAGGTCAGTATAAGATTGTCAAATGCAGACCTGACCGTAGCACGTATTTCTTGTGGGGCTTCATTTGCTCTTTCTTCCAAGGCTTTTGCTATTCTTCTGTGATCGCGTTCAACTTGATGAAAATGCATTGTTTTCAAAAATGGGGTGGAATGGACAACGTTGCATTTCTCACTGATTTACCAGCACTCTTTCACTGCATGCTCCAATCTCAAGAAAGATGGACAGTACTCAGTGCTTTTACCAAAATCCAAGCACTGAAGCTCTCTCAGGGTACTATAGAATCCTCCTCATAAGAACTCACTCTAATAACTCAAAAAGATCACTTCACACAGAACCAACTAGAGGTCTATTCACGCGTAACCAAAGTAACCAAGCCCAACATTCCCAACAAGGCATACTTGGCCATTGGATAATCATTGAAAATGATGGTCACCATGCCAATATAAGGCACATGAGCCAACACTCTTCCCATAATGTGCTTCCTTTGAATCCAGTTCTGTCCAGGCGCGTACAGTCCTCTGTCATCAATGTTGTTATTATCTCCCTTGGTCAAATAATAGGCTCTGTTATTCGAAACATCCTCATGGACTTTGGAACAACGATGCACGATTGGAATGGGCCTGTCATCAATCTTGAAGACCACAATATCATTTACACGAACTGGATCAGACCACCATGTCAAGAGCAAGAGATCGCCACGCGCAAAAGCAGGCTCCATACTTTCTGAAAGAACCACAACGATTGGACTTTCACAATTGGTGAATACAGCCATTCCACGCCAGATTGCGAGTGCTGATGCGACAATGAGGACCATATTGAGGCCCTGAAGGAGCAATTGACGGATACTGAGCTGACTGAGGGACTTGACGGAATCCATTGGAGATGAGAGAAAAATTTCTTGATGGCTTCGTTTGATTTTCAGGGTGATTTACCACGATTGCCCATTCCACCGTTGGATCAGACGGCCAAAACCTACCTGACATCACTGGAACCACTGGTATCGGATGAGGAAGAGATGAGAAGGGTAAAGGATGTGGTGAAAGATTTTATTCAACCAGGTGGACTTGGTCAAACGTTGCAGGCCAGGTTGATGGATGTGGCTCATCGTGAGCCTTATAACTGGTTGGACAAGTTGTGGTTGAAAAAAGCGTACCACGAGTACCGTGAACCACTCGTCATCAATAGTAATTGGTACATTTTAGTAAGAGACGATCCACTGGTTGAAGAAGCGTTGTTGGTGGATGATGGTGTGCGACCACAGGGTGAGTTTAGTGAGATTCAAGTGAGAAGAGCTGCACGGTTCATCAATGGCTTGTTGGATGCTAGGGATGCATTGGAAACGGGGGCATTTCCACCTGAAGTCACCAAACAAGGTCCAATGTGTATGCAACAGTATCGACGTATATTCAGTCAAACACGCGTTCCCCTGGAAGGATGTGATGCACTGAGTGGGAATACAAGGGATGATGAATGTGTATCCAATGGATCTACGCACATTGTGGTGATAATTAGGGAACGATTGTTTAGTGTGGAGACGGTTGATATGGCTGGACATCGATTGAATGATGAGCAGTTGGTACGATTTCTGCAGAGACTAGTGAATCATGTAAAGACACTGGAAGAGCCTTTGAACCGTATCTGTGTGCTTGGAGCTGACCACAGGGATGAATGGACAAAGAACCGTCAGTATTTGGTACAATTGGATCCAAGCAACCTGGATACCCTGCACACCATTCAGAATGCCTTGTTTTGTGTGACACTAGAGGATTCTGCTAGTGGTGCAGATCCAGACAAGTGGCACAAGGTTATTTATCATGGAAGGCAAGGTGGTAACATTTGGTGGGATAAATCGCTCAATGTGGTGGTGGAGAGTAATGGTCGCATTGGAGTCAATGGTGAGCACTCTCCCTGTGATGCATACGTCTGTACCATGGTATTTGAATATGCTCTGCGCCAACCCATCCAACCGCGACCTGCTCACATTCAATCTGTCATGGTGAAGGCACCACAAGAATTGCAGTTTGTGATGGATCAACATCTCACGCAGGCCATCCAACAAGCACAGAAGCGTGTGGATCAGGCCATTGGCAATAGTGACAGTGTCCTCTTTTACTTTACAGGCTATGGAACGCGTTTCATGAAACAAGTGGCCAAAGTGGCACCTGATGCCTATGTACAAATGGCCCTTCAACTCACCTACTATAGCATCCACAAAAAGCATGCTGCTACTTATGAGACTGCAGGTACACGCAAGTACCTCTATGGTAGAACAGAGTGCACACGAACACTTTCAACTGCATCCAAAACATTCGTTGAAGCCATGATTGACACTCAGATGCCTTGGATGACCAAATACGACTTGTTAACCAAAGCATGTGATGCTCACATTGAGTACGCACGCATGGCGGGTGATGGTTATGGCATTGATCGACACTTTTTAGGCTTACAATCCATGCTACAACCAGATGAATCCCATGCCTTCTTTCAAGACCCGTATTACCAAGAGAGTAAAACATGGAGGCTGAGCACGAGTAGTCTTGGTGCATCAGCTGCCAACTATTTAATGGGAGTGGGATTTGGAGCAGCCTGTGAAGATGGTTATGGAATGAATTACCATTTGAATGAAACCACCATTCGATTGGGTGTGGAAAGTAAGCGATCTTGTACCTCCACAGACAGTACAGCATTCAAGGCTGCCTTTATTGCTGCACTATGGGCTATGCATGAGCTCTGCCAACAAGCAACAGCCACCACTCAGCATAAACTGTGAGTGAAACGTGGCCTTTCCTTCCAAAGAAAATCTTCTTTCTCTCCACTTTTTTCTGATCTCACGACTTGCTGCTCGCAACCCCATACACGACAACTAACGTCCATCTACCCACTCATTTCCACCTTTTTTTATACACAGACAACAACAACATGTTTTCTTCAAAGACAATCTGCTTATTTTTCCTTGCTGGATTACTCGCATCTGTAACTGCACTCCCAGGTAACTCTGAGACCAAGTACAACCCATATGATGGAGCCGCACCCGTTGAACAATACGATGCTGGTAAGGCACCAACCTACGATGGCAAGGCACCCACTTATGATGGTAAGGCACCAAGCTATGATGGAAAGGCACCTGCTGAATATAATGGCGCTGACAAGAATGCTGGATATGGTGCCCCTGCCCCTGCTCCAGAATACGATGCTGGTAAGGCCCCTGCCGGTGACAACTATGGCGCTGATAAGGCTCCAGCTGGTGACAAGTATGCTGGATATGGCGCACCTGCACCAGCCCCTGCTCCAGAATACGAAACTGGCAAGGCTCCAGCCGGTGATAATTATGGTGCTGACAAGGCCCCTGCTGGTGACGACTATGGTGCTGACAAGGCTCCAGCTGGCGATGATTATGGTGCAGAAAAGCCAACTTATGGTGATAACTACGATGCTGGTAAGGAACCTTATGGCGATGAAGAAGAAAGTGAAGAATACTGTGAAGCCGATGACTACTCTGACTCTGCTCCAGCTCCAAAGGGTGGCAGTTGCTCCACCAATGGTCAAATGAAATGCAGAGGTCAAGGTTTCGATACTTGTGATCACAGTGCTTGGGTCTACCGTGCTTGTGGTCCAGGCACCTGGTGTCGTGAATGGAACGGTACTTTGTTCTGTGACCATGAACGCAACCGCAATGCTCCACGTTGCTCCACTGAAGGTCAAATGAGATGTAACCGCAATGGTTCTAAATTCGATACTTGTGACCATGGTGTCTGGGTTGTACGAGACTGCCCAACTGGACAATCCTGCAGATCTGTTGGTGGTGCCATTCAATGTGGTCTTTAAAAAGGTGAAATAAATTTCTTATGACTGCATTTAGTATAATGAGCAGAGGATGCCATTCTTGTTCCCATTCAACTCTATTTTTAGAAATGGTCTCAATGAGCTTGATTCGCCCGCTTGTTGAAAGTCAGATGAAATGCCATGGTAGAGATATTGTTCACTGCTATGGAGGCTACTTGAACTACACTAATTGCCTTTATGGCAGCGAATGTCGCATGTGGTACAGAGGCGCATACTGTGAACATCCAAGAAACCTCAAAGCTTGTCGTTGCTCTGCTGATGATCACATGAGATGCACTCAAAACAGTGCTAGTTTTGATACTTGTGAGTACAACATCTGGAGAGTCAGAGACTGCCCAACTGGAATGACTTGTCAACCCGCTGGCAAAACCATCCAATGTGTTTGTCAAAAAGTGAAATAAAAAAATTCTTTTTTGAATTTTCACACACAGCCACCAAAGGACACGTGTTTTATGGATCAGACTGGTAAATGTACAATCGTGCTTGGTGCACAGTGGGGCGACGAAGGCAAGGGTAAACTAGTGGACATTCTTTCACAAGATGCTGATATATGCGCACGCTGTCAAGTACAATTTCTCAATTCCACAATCTTATCCATATAGGGTGGAAGTAATGCAGGTCACACCATTGTCGTCCAAGACGTCAAGTACGACTTTCACCTCCTTCCATCAGGTCTCCTCTCGCCCACCACCACTGCTTTTATTGGTTCAGGCGTCGTTATTCACCTCCCTTCCCTCTTCCATGAAATGGACACGTTAGCCTCCAAGGGTCTATCTTGCGCTCATCGTCTCTTCATTTCCAACCGTGCCCACATTGTATTTGACCTTCATCGACTTGTTGACGGTCTTAAAGAAATCGAATTGGGTGGCGGTAAGATTGGAACCACCAAGCAAGGCATAGGACCCGCTTATTCCAACAAGGCAAGTCGATCAGGTCTGCGTATCCACCATCTCTATGAACCTGATTTTGAGATCAAGTTTAGAAGGTTAGTGGAGAGTAGAGTGAAACGGTATGGCCCATTTGATTATGATGTGGAAAAAGAGTTGACTGCATGTCAAGAGTATGCCAAGCGTCTTGCTCCTCTCGTTGTGGATGGTGTCGAGTACATTTATCGCGCTTTAAAGGAGGAAAAGAAGGTGCTGGTTGAAGGTGCCAATGCCCTGTTGTTGGACATTGATTTTGGCACATATCCATATGTGACATCTTCCAACACTGGAATCGGTGGTGTGTGCACTGGACTTGGCCTACCACCTGCTCGTATTGGCAAGACCATTGGCGTTGTCAAGGCTTATACGACGCGTGTTGGTGGTGGTCCATTTCCAACTGAACAATTGAATGGCATTGGAGAACATTTGCAGAATGTTGGTCATGAGATTGGCACGACGACTGGTAGAAAGAGACGTTGTGGGTGGTTGGATACTGTCGTACTTGACTATTCCAACAAGGTGAATGGCTATACTGTGCTCAATGTGACCAAATTGGATGTATTGGATTCATTGGATGAAATTTGCATTGGAACTCAATATGTAGTGGATGGCGTCCCATTAGACTCTTTTCCAGCCGATCTCCACCTTTTAGAACGTGCTCAAGTCACCTATATTACCATGCCTGGATGGAAGCAAGATATCAGCAATTGTAGAGCATGGGATGCATTACCACAACAAGCCAAGGACTATATTCGTAAAATTGAACAGTTGGTTGGAGTTCCAGTTGAATGGATCGGAGTAGGTCCTCAACGCGATGCCATGGTCCTCGTCCCATCCACCCACTAAAAGAATAACCTCTTTGCTGCAGATGTCTGCTGTGACCTTTCTTGCGTACTTGCCACAATTTCCTTTACACTTGTTTCCAGCACCATTCCACCTGCCACCATCTCACCCAACAATGCATTCAATTTCTCATAATTGAAAATGAGATCCAATTCACAAACATTGCGAAAGAGTCTGTCCAAACTCTCCACAAATACTTGTATAAGGTCAAGGATTCCTAATTCACTTTCAGATGCATCAACTACCATTACGAAATACAGGGTTGCATAATGACGGTAAATGACGCGTGTCTCCGAACCACCTAGGACTTGACTACCTTCAAGAAAGTTGGCATCGTGTGCAGATCGTTTTGATATTAGACCGAATATTTCCTTGATCAGCACCTGTTGTTGACTGATGCTCTACCTACATCACGGCCAGTGTACAGGTACCTACGATGGACTGGTAGAATTTCGAGAGGCGTGGTTTGCCATGATGATTGAAAATCAAAAACGCATGAATCATAAAAGGGAAAGAGCAGTCACATTACTTTGCACTTGTCCTTCTTTTCCTTTTTAGCCCTCAATGCATTCAAATGCTCACGTGCAGTCTTGTACCGTTTCAGTTTAGCCGATTTACCCAACCTTCTTTTCGCATCCAAACTTCCATGTTCTGCAGCCTTCTTATACCATTCCATTGCCTCACTCTTATCCTTGGTCACTCCTACACCCATTTCATAATAGTACCCCAGTACATATTCTGCCTTTGAATTCTCTAATAGTGCCGCCCTTTTGCACCATTCAAATGACAAGGCAACGTCCGAGTCATCACCTTGAATGCCTGTAAGGTACCATCCACTCAATCCCATCATGCCTTCAGGTTCATTATTATCAACTGCTGCAAGTCGATACAGTTCAAAACTCTTGAATGGATCTGCAGTGACTCCGTATTCACCATATTCGTACGCCCATCCAAGTTCACATCGTGCTTGCCCGTGTCCCAATTGTGTAGCCTGAACGAGTCGTTTACGCGCATCCTTCAAATCATACATGAACAAATTACGTGGAATTTTAACAGTTGGATGTGCATCTGCATGCAATAGTCCTAGGAGGTACGGTGCATCCTTGTACCTTGTTGTCGCATATTCTGCTGATCGTACCAAATGTCTCATTGCAGATTGTAAATTGACCCGTTGCTTACATTCCCCAAACAAGTACGCAGTTCCCATTCTATAATTAGCACCAGGATGCTTATTGGCTCCTGCCTTTACATAATATTGCCATGCACGAAGGTGCTCTCCACGCCCTTCATAATGTTGTCCCATTTTAAACAATCCTTCAGGGTCACTGTATTTACTTGCAGTCTGATACAATTGGAATGCTTTGGATGCATCCTGTGGTATCCCATAGTCCTCCATATCGCCCGTTTCATGCCATGATGCCTTTATGCTGCATGCTTGTGCATAATTGGATTTTACAAGTTGGTTGATCCACCAAATGCCTTCTTCAATGAGGGATGGACTGGTTTGATCTTCAAGTAGGAATTTAGCAAATTCTAATTGAATGGATGGGTCTTGTGTCTTTTTAGCTGCTGTACGGTACATGCCGAGTGCGTGAGAATCATTCAAGAGTGTCATGGACTGTGGCCTTGATAGTGAGCGTGGTGGTGGCAGGGAGAGCGGTCTGGATGATGTTAGATCTACTGATGAAAGAGATGCAATGCGCTGTGGTGGTGGTAAACTGGTCCTTGCTGTGGACTGTTGTAAACTGGTTGAAGAATGTGAGCGTGGCGGCAAGTCCAAGCTGGATCGTTCTTCATAAAAATGTGGTCGTGGCGGTACCAATGGCCCATTAACCCTAGCATACTCTGGACGTGCTGCTGCAATATTCCCAAATATTTCTAATCGCTGGAATTCATTCAAACGGGATTCCATTTTTGCATCAGTTTTGTGACTGCCATTTATCCTCACGCTTTTTTATCCTCTTCAAACCTCCCCATCAAGACAGCCTTAACCGCTCTATCAACATGTGCTGCCATTCCTCCTCATCCACAACTTTTATCCGATCATCCAACACTTTCATCACCTCATCAACCCTCTTCAACCGCCCTTCAACCTGCTCCAACCTAACCTCATAGGCCTTTTCATCCACTACATTTGAAAACAACGATACAGAGGGATACGCGTACACATGCCATGCCATCAACTCACTCACAGCTTCCCCCACATTTCCCCACACAATCCCCCTTTCCACCTGATCTTTTGTCATGGTCACTTTATCAACCAACGCACCCGTCCCAATCAAATGTCCAACTATTCGCTGTTGATCCACCTTTTTTACATTCATGGACAGTGAACGCATATCACTGGCCCGTGCATTCCATACTGCATCAATCCTCTTTTTACCCTCACCATCACCCATTGGTCCATCCACCATCACTTTGGGTTTTTTAGTAGTAGCTGGTGAGGATGTCATGTTGGTCAAGGGTCGTTTAGGGGATTCACTTTTCCCTTGGCCACTTACCATCTTGCTAATCTTGTCCAATTCCTGTAATAGTATAAATTTCTGCTGTTGAGGTAAGGATTGTACGCTCACATGAGGAGGGAATTTAAAAGATAATTTGCCATTAGTGAGGATGAGTTTGACTTGAATACCAGCGATGACAACGTCCAAGGATGGTTCAGTGGATGATGGCGTGTCTGATGACGTGGATGTTGGTGGTGTGGATGTTGTAGATTGTTGTGGGTAATGTAGTGGTTGGATTTGAGGCGTAATCAATTGATTGGACCCAAGTTGATGATTTGATGGAAGATCTGACGACATTTTATAAGAGGGAGAATTCGATTGGCTCACTACCTTTATTCATACACTACAACAGACACTAGAACGCCTTACTTTCTTCAATTAGAGCGTCGATATCGAGTGTAGTGGGTGATGTGGTGAATTGCTGGACATATTGGAACTTTTTAGGGCCTCCTGTAATGTACCAACGTTGAATATCCATTGCAAGGTAATGAGCATCAGAAGAGGAGAGCATGGGCGTGTCATTAGTGTGAGTGGAGACTTCACCGCGTAGGAGGACGATGCCATGAGTGGATGAGAGTGCTGTGTAGTGCGTCAATGTGAGATAAGGTCTAGCATTTTGTTGATGGAGTTTGTACTCTTGGAGTGAGGTGAAATGAGTGACATGTCCATCATGTTGGGCCAGAAAGAACTCGTAACCTTCGTCCCTTGGTAGGGGGAGGGAAAAGAGTGGATGTGCACGCGTCTTTTTGTGGAAATCGGCATAAATGTCATGAGGGATAATGGCTGTGAGCATATTTGGCTTGGTTTGATGGTGTTCCACCCACAGTTTGCTCACTTGATCAGCTGAGAGTGTAGTGATGCGATCCAAGTGGAGAATGGAGCCCAGTGGTTTGACATAGGGTGGCAAGTTATCCTCTTGCAATGGAGCAGTTGTAGGAGGTGGCTGCTGAGACTTGGCAGGTTCTGTGGTAGCCTGAGGCTTGAGAGTTCCTTGAGGAGGCCTAGTGACTCGAGCTTTTGGGGGTTCAACTGTCCTTGCAGCCTTTGCAATCTTGTCCTTGTACTTTTCATAGTGTTCATTCTGCTCAATCGTGTTGGACACGCGTCTAATCAAGTATGAAGGATGCACACTATTCCCATCAGTCAAATGAACACCATGCCTTACTCATGAACGCGTGCAAATCTCTTTAATTGTGTAAATCGATTGATTCTCAACAACATTTTTATGGTAAAAAGTAAGCAACCACCACCACACTCCACAACAATTCAAGCCTACCATAGCGTTGTTGGTCTACTTGATCCTTTTGAGTAGCAGTCGTCATGGGAAGGAGGAGAAGGAGGAGGAGATGCGAGCAGTTCATGTCGACACTCTGCTCCTTGTTTCACACCCTGCCTTTAAGCCAACCATGTCTTTAATTAGCATAAGAACGTGTTCAATGGGCTTGGCAATTGTTGAACGTGCTGGATGACGCCACTTGGACAACGGTTCGGAATCCTGAAACAAATTTTTGATGCTGATTTCAATCTTTTCTCATCTTTTTTCACCAATTTGTGTCATGTCAACTTATACTGCCTGCATCATTGGTTCATCAGGAGCTGTGGGAACAGCACTCGTCCACAACCTCCTCACATCACCACGATGTACTTCAATCATTGCACTCAATCGTCGTACAATCGATTCTTTTGCTTCTCATCCCAATTCCTCAAAGTATACTCAACAGATTGTTGATTTTGATAACATTGATACTCCAGAAACTCGTTCAGTGCTCACCGGCTGTACTGTGGCTTTCAATACGCTTGGAGTGGGTCGACCAACCCGCGTTTCCAAGGCAGTCCTTTACAAGACTGATGTAGAATATGCACGTTCCTTTGCACAACTTGCTAAATCTACTGGTGTTACCCACATGTCTATTTTGGGTGCTGCTGGTGCCAATAAGGATTCGTGGATTGATTATGCAAAGTTCAAGGGTGAGGCTGAACAAGCATTGGTTGACCAGGGGTTCAAGCGCACCAGTTGTTATAGGCCAAGTGTGTTGGTGACCAAGGAGAATCGGTTTGGATTGGTAGATGTATTCAACCATTACGTGTTTCCAATCTTGTCCAAAGTGTTGCCTGCTACTGCTCATGAAGTTACAGTGGAGGATTTAGCAAAGGCGATGGTTGTCAATGTGGAAAAGAACTTGGATGAGGATAAAGTGAGAGAGGATAATGTGGCAGAGTACTTGACGTATAATGATTTTATGCGCATCATTGGAAATGCTTAAAGGGCCAATTTGATAAAGAGTTGGAGTTTGGGTAAATCCAACCATGTGGGAATGTAGTTTTCAACAGTGAGGACTGGTCGTGGTGATGCAAATAGTGCCATCTCTAACCTGGTTTTGGCGGTGAGGTAGAGGGTGTGAGTGGAATCAGGGTCAGTGCGTTCGCTGATTTCCTTTAAAATGACTTGACTGATTGGATTTTCGAAATCAGATACATACACCAAGAGAATCTTTCGCATTTGAATGGCATTGAGGTGACTACAGACATCAAGCATAGTGTCCACGTCATGAGTAGTGTTTTTAGGGAGTTGCAAGAGTTGAACTGCTTGACTGAGTGCTTCAATGTTGTAGGAAATCTGTTCAAATTGATGGTGATGGCACCAATCTTGAAGACGAGACACGTTGTACTCGATTTGCATGCCACGTCTCCATGAACAAAAGTTCTTTGAGACTACCAAGTGATTAAAGGCAGTCATGCCAATGTGATCAAGGAGTTCAAGGATCATGTGGCGACCAATGTTGAGATCTACATAATAAAAGTTGACTGTTGCCCAAATCTTGTTTAAAAAGGTGATGAGATCATTGATTTCGTATTCTGGTTTGGTGGGGACAATGAAACGGGAAAAGAAGCCACCAGAATTGATTTTACAAATGTACTGAGAGAGTTCTTGGCTTTCAATGACGGCTGGAATAATCATTTTGTCAATGCGTTGACGAAGAGTACGAATCCAACTGGCATAGAGCTGACCAGCAAGGGTACGTAAGTCACCATTGACTTGAGATACTACACGACGGATTTCAGGGGGTTCTGTGGCATCTGGTGCAATTTGAGATTCCACATTGGTGAGGATAGCGAGTAATTCCATAATGTTGGCCATCCAAAACGCAAAACTAGTGTCCACAACAAAGTTCTAAGGGGGTGGTGGTCAGTGGTATCAGGAGGGGAGGGATACGGTGGCCATTTGTTGAAGGGCTTTGACGGATTTGGAGAGGAGAGATGCGAGTTGTTCAGTAAGTCCAAATGACCACATGTGACCTGCAACCAATCCAATAATGTGGGAGGGAAAGAGAATTTCTTTGGCAGTGTAGGACATATCGTCCATTGTGGGTACTAACAGTTGCATGAGTAATAAACCACAAAGGTGTAAAGACAAGCCACACCTATCAACGTTTTTAAGAGTCCAGTAATGATTTCAGTTTCAAAACCAGGGTTGGCGAGGATAGTGCCAATCTTCTATAGAGAGAGAGTGGTAAGCGGAAGAAAAGGTGAGGGAGAATGCCTGTTCATCTTGGTCATTTGTCTTTTTCATAATCATAGAAAGTCTGCTTGGTTTGGAAGATTGAGGCAAGTCTTTGAGTTTGATGGTGGATGCAGAAGTGGAGGTGCGTTTCATATCGTTGGTGGGGCGACGTTCCAAAATGTCAGCTACAGTGAAACGCCTTTTTGACAAGGTGGGTTGTCTGGCAAGTTCAGTGTTGGAAAGGAGGTTGGATAGGCGTTCATCGTTTGCAGGTGAGGCCATGAATTCTTTTTTAGGAACAGGAGGTTCTTCAGGTGCTGGAGGTGGGAGAGGTTTACGCTTTGCATAGGAAAATGAACGATTCAATCCAGGTTTGGGTGCCGGTGGTTCGCTTGCAACTGGGAGACTTGCAACACTGGTGACTGGAGAACGAACACCGCCCGACATGACACGAGGGGATCGGGGTGAGCGTGTTGAATTTGGACGAGCTGAAGCAAGTTGATCAGGGTGAAGGTAGGCCACACGTACACCTTCCTCCTTGAGTTTAGTGTAATCTGCCTTGGTTTTGGCAAGGTCCTGGGTCAACTTTTTCACCTTCATCTCATAGCCAGTAACTTGTTCTGCATAAGAAGCACACTTTTCAAACAAGGCTTGCTTCTCTGCTTGGAGTGTTTGAACAGTCTCATAATGATCCTTATGAGACACGGTGGCCTTTTCATCCTGATCCTTCTTGGCAGCCTCCAATTTGAGACAACGTGCCTTCCAATGAGCCATCTTTTGTTCCAAAGAGGCAACTTGTTCAGTCAATTGTGCATTCTTTTCCACTTGACCCTGATACTTTTTAGTGACTTCAATCACCTTGTTCTCCAATTGATATTTGACATTCGTAATGGATTTAGCTTCCATGCGAAGGCGTTTCAATTCCTTCTTGGCCATCTTGCGTCTGTAGCATGACTGAATGTAAATGATGGCATGAAGTGTCTTTTTGTACTGTTTGCGAACACAATATCCCCTCCAAACACGTTGAATGTTGATGGCAGCGTGTGCTCTACGCAATGCAGCAAAGCGACGTTTGCTGAGGAAGCCACGAACCACAGTTTGACACCAAATGACCAAAGAACGCATACGAAGGAATTCCTTTCTGCATTTGTACATGCGCCATGTCTTTTGAATTTTGATGGCACACGCTTCTTGGTGTTGAGTGCGCAACCGACGCAATTCCAACTTGGCTCTCCACATACGCTGAACATAAATGGTAGTTTCCTTGAGGTGAAGGTAGGCATGGCGTGCTGCAACTGCTCTCATATTCTTTTGAATGAGAATAACAAAGTAAGTGATGCGTTCCGTTCGCTTTTGTTCCAATTGTGCCAATTGACCTGCTTTGAAAAAGAGTTTGGTTTCACCAATTTGATAAACGGCTGGATCTAATCCTGCAGCATTCAAAATCAATTGGCAGACTTGAATAATGTCCTTGTCCCACTCCTTTGAAGGAATCAACGCCACATAACGATCAGCGAAATCTGGAAAGGTTCTTTTGGTTGGATAGCCTTTGGAGGAGATTTTGATGGTTTCCAATACACCACAGGCGCGTAATTGACCTAACACCATGGGTGCCTCAAACTTCCATGCAACCTTGGCTTCATTGGGTTTGATGCAACGAATGTAATGCACGTTAGTATTGTTGATGGTGGTCATGAGTTCAATCAAGGAGGATTTAAAGACGGATCCAAGTGTCTTCTTTTTAGCAGCACCTCCACCACCACCAACGGCACCTGGCATCATGCTGAATCGATTGGAAGGAGTACGGTTAACAGTGGTAGAAGGTACGGCCATACTGAATCGATTGGGAGCCTTGGAGGATGCTTCTTCCTCTGCTTGTTCCTCTTGAGTGGATTTGATCATTTCCACCAAGAATCCAAAGGAACTGTTGGTGATGAGATCCAAAATCTCTTCTGGCACATTATCCTTATTCTTGTCAAGGAATCCATCTGCATCGTACGTCACATCACACGCATAATGACAAACGGTAAAGGCAGGTTTGGCAAATCTGGGCTTCTTGTAATACTTGCTGTGCGCAGGAGTACCAAACTGATTGTGCAATTTCTGTAAAAAGTTATCATCAGAGCCATTAGGAAGACGGCATTCTTCATCCAACAATGCCAGTACACCAGTACGTGCTTCAATAATATCAATACAGGCCTGGTTATCTGAAAATTCGATAAATGACCAATTGATCTTTTCCTTGATGTATTCATCCTGCTCCATCTTGAAGACGCGCTTGTTGAATTCCTGTTGCAACTTTTCATTGGCGTAGTTGATGCAAAACTGCTCAAAGGAATTCTTGTCAAAGTGTTCAAATCCATAAATATCCAAAACTCCAATAAAGTGACCTTCACCCGCCAACATTTCATCATAAAGCACAAGGTTGACTACATTCACCAACCAATCAAACAAGTTGGCGTAAATGAACTTGACGATAGCATCACGAACTGCAATTGCTTGGTTCGTAGTGAGTTTGGACACAATCTTTTCCTTGCGTACAATGGTTTGTTTGTTGACCAGCCATTTGGAGAGTGCAGATTTGTCCAAGCCAAGTAATTCGCACGCATGACCCAAAGCAACATCAGCATCTGACACACTTGCATTCGTCTTGCCAACTGTCGTGATATTCACATCACCCAAATGCAATAAACCTGCTAGAATCCTAAAGATTTCCCACTGTCTTGAAACTGACATGCCTACAATGGACATGGCTTCCCTGGTAATACCAAACTCTTCAATATCATCCACACCATGGATCTTGCCCATGCCTCCTTGATTCAAGTAAGTAAACGCACCTTGATCCTTCAAGTACAAGGCTTCCTTCTCAGAAGGAGGTGCACCAGCACACAATTGATAAAAGATGTGGTAATTCCTTTCCGTGGCAGAATGCGTAATCACACGGGATCGCTCCAACAAGTAAACACGGATCTTTGCGGCCACAATCACATTATCCACACTAAAGTGCAACTCAATGTACTTGCCGAATCGAGAACTGTTGTCATTTCTAGTGGTTTTAGCATTACCAAATGACTCCAGGATGGGATTAGTTGCCATAATCTTGGCTTCAATTTCACTGAAACCAGCTGTATCCATCTTGGTACCACGGTTAATGGAAGTATCAGCAGCTGTTGCAAAATACCTCATAATAAACTTTGCACTGACCGTCTTTCCTGCACCAGATTCCCCTGAAATAACAACTGTTTGATTGCAATCATCACGAATCATCCCACGATACGCTTCTTCACCAATGGCAAACAAGTGAGGTTCAAGTTCTCCACGTCGTTTCCCAGAGTACGCTTGAATGAGTTCATTTGTGTAAAGGGGAATTCTTGCAAATGGGTTCATGGCGATAAGAACGATGCCAGAGTAGGTGTAGACGTTTTGAGCGGCATATCGTACGCGTAGATTTTGAAGGACGGAGGCTTCATTGAGGTAACTGAGGTTGGTCAAGTCATCGGTTGCTTCCAAGAGAGGTGGGTTACGTAACAAGGGTAATTTGTCAACATCTTTGATGGCATCGGTGACGGTAAAGGTTTCCTTCTAAATGAGGGGGGGATCATGATGGGAGGAAGGGGCGGAGGGAGTTTACCTTGCCATCATGCGTTTCCATCACAAACGTGATGGTATTGCCAGATTCTGTGCGAGAGATGATCTTGCCAGCTGTCCATCCTTCCTCTTTATCTACAAACCAGACTCCCACGTTCTAATGATGTGAGGGATCGTTGGAGGGGAGGAAGTGTACGGGAACATAATGCTCGATTGTCATGATTTTGTGAGAATTGACAGGCACGGACAACGTTAACTTCTCCATCAAAAAAACTCAAGAGCTGTGCTCATCATCATGCAGTTTATCACTTTGTTTTCTATTGCTTTGATTGCTACCGTGTCCGTCAACGCACTTGATGCAGGTCAAAAGTGCGTTCCATTCACTGGCACTTGTACTCCACCTTACCGTTGCTTCAAAATGGGCAGTGAAGTCCCACAAAAAGGTGATCAAGAAGGTATTTGTCAGTTTCCACCTCCTGTTAAAGAAGGCGATTTATGTACATTGACTGCCTCTAAATGCCCAGAAGGTCTGGTTTGCTCTGCTCCGGGTGGTAACATGTCAACCACATATGCTGACGGAACGTGTGAAAAGAGCTATTTTACATCCCGTGATGGTAACATGTCTGAGGCTGGACGCTCCAACTTTGAGAAACTTAGGAAGATGGAGCGAGCAGCAGAGCGTAAGGAGAAAAAGGCAGCCAGAGCAGCCAGAGCAGAGAAGAAGAAAGCTGCTAATGGTTCAACCACCCCTGGTACAACCACCCCTGATGCACCATCCACTCAATAACTGGTTATAAAGGCTTGGCATCCAAAGAATTTACAATTGTTCCATGCAGACCTTTCCACGTTTTCAGCTAGTATAAAACACGTTTCCGCCCTCTTCCCAGCACACTTTTGGCACACCTTTTTTCACAAATTTCAATTGAATACGAGCAGAGCTCTATCGCACACACAAATTATGCAAATTCTTTCCTTCATCACTCTCACTACACTTGCTACCTTCACTGTTGCCTACTACGACCAATGGGGTAGCTCCAACAACTGGAATACAGGCTATGGCCAATCCGGTTATGGAGGCCAAGCAGGTTCCCCTTGCATTACTGGTCAAAAGACGTGTGCCCAAGGACTCCGCTGCAAATGTCCACAAACCGGCATGAAGATTCGTGGTGGTAAGGGTCAACGCGGTGTCTGTAGCCCCAAGTACGGAAACGTTCAAAGTGGCGGACGTTGCTTGAAGGGTGAAAAGATGTGTGCTCACGGTTTGGTTTGTGTCTGTCCACGTACTGGTGGCAAACTGAGACAGGCTCAAGGTGTTTGTAGACCAAAACACAACAAGCACAACTCTTGGGGTCACACCAACAACTGGAACTCTGGAAATAACTGGAATTCCAACAACAACTGGAATTCTGGCAACAACTGGGATACCGGATACAGCAGTGGATACAACAGTGGCTGGTAAGCGAACCCCGCTTAACCACTCAATAAAAAAAGTGGCCTGCTTTAATGAGAAATCTCTTTCTTCATTCATCCATGTCCACAATCACACCATATTCGGCCCCCTATGAGGGTGTCAAATTAGCTCCATCCATCTCCAAAGTGCGATTAGTAGGATTAGAACGTAGGATCAATGATAACAACACCATTTATTATACGATCCACATCACACCAGCCCCAGTTTCATTCCATTCAGCTGCATTACCAGCCCGTCTGTCCTTTAAACGCAAACCATACACCATCTACAGACGTCATGAAGATTTCCAGGAATTTGGACGACGTTTACAGACCATGCTGCTTGGTAGACGACCTCAGGTGTTGATCGATCTCCCTGATTTAGTTGGAACTGACGATTATCTTGCAGAAGTAGGGGAAGAATTGACCATGGAGACTGGTGAACTCGTTCATCGTGGTATTCAAGAATTGGATTTGTTCCTCAAACGAGTCTTGACACTTCCAACACCTCTGTTGCAGGAAAAAGTGGTTGCAGAGTTCTTTGGTATTTGGAAATCAGATGTGGAGTACAAGGTAAATTTGAATCAAGCAGATCCATTTGCTTTGAGTGTAAAAGGAAGGACGATTATTGAAGACCCAGTGCCAGAGGAGCCTTCCAAAGCAACAGGCAAGGCTGCAGCATTGGAATCTTTGCAGAAATCGAGTGCAAAAGCAAAGGCTCAAAAGAGATCGGCATTAGGTGGCTTTAGACCTGCATTGAGGAGAGCAAAGACTGCATTTTTACGTGCTGGTGGGTTGAAGGTAGTACCGATAGAAGGGAGTGGAAGCAGCGATTCGGATTCCGATATTGAAACGGAGGACCCATTGAACCCCAAGAGAAGGGATGAAGAGGAACAGGCTAAAAGGGAGACGTATCGTTCGTATCAAGGCACAGAGTTTATTATTGAAGGATCAGGTGATGAACAAGAGCACAAGCATAATAGTTCAGGGAGTGATTTGAGTGGATTGGGTTTGGTGTCCTCTGGGTTTTTGGTGCAGAAATTACAAGATGTGCCACCATGGAACAGGAATGCAGTAGATTTACTGCCCGTGAATAATCAACAAACAGTCAACAAATTGCGTCGACAAAAGACCCTTCCTGTACTTAATCAAAGCAAACAACTCAGACGACCAGTCAAACAGGAATTACGGGTGAGTGTGGGTCAAGAGGTGGATTTGGTCATGAATACTCGTCACAAGAGAGCCAACTCTGATGTAAGTGTAATTGTGGTACGTGGATTACAGGATTTGGAGGAAAAGGAAACAGAAGCAATTCAACCTGTTGTTGCAGCACCATCCACTTTGGTACGCTCAAGGTCAAGGTTCAAGCTTCGACCAGATCCACCTGCAGAACCTCCTTCTACCACCACCACCACCATCAATCAACGTGATCTAATCCGTAAAGCATCCTTGGCACGCATCAAACTTGGTTTTGAACAGCGCCACTATGCAAAAAGTTCCACTGATCTTCCCAACACTTTTGATGATGACAATGAACTCACTGTTGTACGTTCCAATCCATCCTCACCACCACGTCCACCACGCCGATTACTCACCACCACCACCACCAACGCAATTGCTACAACAGAAGCAAGTGATGAAGCAACTCCACTCCAACTCTTTGCAAATCCCACTAAACTCCATCGTGCCAAATCAAGTCCAAGTGTACGCAACTCTATCATCCTAAAAAGGACTGAAAGCATTTCACCACGCCCATCTGTAGCTGATCTTGCACGCGCACGTACACTATCCATGAGACGTGCACCACAACAACCATCAACCTCACTCACACCCACCCCACCCAAAGAACCTTCACCCTCCCTCTCACCCCTCACCAACCCACGCCTCCTTAAACACAAAAAGAATATTGCTATCCGTGAAGAATATGAAGAAGTCGAACGCAATGTAGTTGACCTCAAAGTCGTCCTTGGTAAACGCTCGCTCATCAAAATCCACGTTAATCGAACCATCACATTCGAGGACCTCTCAGCCCAAGTCTACAACAAATTCAAGAGGTGTGGATACGCGGATACAGAACTACAAGGTAAAATGTTGGTTTATAGAGATGTAGAAGGCAACGTTGTCCGTATTGAAAGTGATTTTGAACTCTCTGTCGTTCTAATGGGATGTCCACACAGCATGACCTTCTTTTACGTCTAATATAAAATTGTGTACATTACACCCAATACAAGGATAATTTAGCCACACCCTCTGCAGTTTCCTGTTTTTTGTGCAACGCTCGCCTTAATTCCTCATCTGATCGCACACGCACAACATTTCCATCTTCATCTTTTCCTGTAAAGATACGGCCTTGCAACTCACCCAATTTGCCACCCACACGTTGCCATTTTTGTGCTAATCTGTGTTCCAAGTCATGGAGAGATGCTTCATCAGGCTGTACAGAGATTGAAAAGTGATGGGATGCATCAATGATGACGCGTATGATGACTGAATCTGTCAAGGAATGTATGGATTGGGACATTGAGGGACGTGGTTCTTGTTCAACCAGAGAGATCATGGAAAGTGGAGATAATGCGTTATTTGGATATACTTTGTGAGCATTCAACTGGTCTGTTGGAGCAGAGGAGGAAACATGCATGGTGGAAGAGAGTTGAAGATTTCGTGTGGTGTTGATGGTTGGGACAGAAGGGGATTTGAGCAACACGATACTGCTGCGTACTTTGCGCAAGTGGTGCATGGAGGTTTCAACGGCTGTTACGAGTGGTGAAGTGGGATGACGTGATGATTTTGTTGAATGAGGTGATGAGCTGTTCTTGTCACGTTCAGTTGGTTGTAGGGCAGTGTTGATGACGAGTGGATTGTCATTAGGCTGGACGGGTTGGAGGGAAAGAATGTCAGTGGTGCGATTGGAAGCACGACGTCGGAGAAAGCGGTTGCCTGCATTGTAAATGGCTGATCGTACAGAAGCATCTCGTCTTAATGGATGGATTTGATCTTGTGGAGTAGTGAGGGTGGGTGATGTGCTGACGCGTACCATATCTGGTGCTTCAGGAATAGATTCACCACTGCTGTTTGCGTGATTGACAAAGGGTTCCAAAGTCATCAAGCTTGCATTATCATCCTCATCCTCATCCGGTTGCAACAGATGTTTTTCGCGTTCTTCCCATTCAGCCAGTAAAGTGGCTTCAAGCGAATTCTCTTCTAGAATGACTTGTGGAGACTCTCCTTCCCCTAAACTGGATTGCTCTATATCCAGGCTAACAGCACTGTCGTTTGCTGCAGCCATATCCACAGGCCACATACCAAAGAAACTGCGTACCAATTCATTGTTCAAGGCCCACCTAGGCAAATAACAAATGTTGTTCAAATAATCTCGGATTTCATTCATACGAGCATTGTAGGCAGGACCAATGGCAAGATGAAAGTCACGACCGACCAATTCGGACAACGGAATGACAAAGTGAGGGGCTTCACGCAAGAACAGGCGGCGTAGAGCCCTATCAAAGTCATAAAGTTCATCATAGTTGCGGCGGATGGTATGGGGGGCGCGTAATAATGGAGCCGAAGTACTGGATGGTGAGGCTGTGGAAAAGATGGATGAAGGCAATTGGGTCACTGGAACCACTTGGATAATATAGAAATGGCGATGATGGACCGAGTCAGGTTCGGTTTTCAATAATGAAGCAGATTGTATGGGTGGTGAGAGTTTGACACCCATTAAACTGGGATCTGTATAAGATGGACGACGACTGGGCAACTGTTGCTTGGAAGGCCGAGATGAGGCACTCGAGCTGAAGAATGAATTGGACAACAGGGCTGATTTCCTCATGCTGTGTGTGGGAATCGCAAATATTTTCTGGGATGGAAAAATTTCCTTGTCTTGGAAAAATGATTTACGAACTTTTAATGATCCTCGTGCCAATCTACCTGGTGTTGGTGCAGATGCTGAGGTACAGGAATTTGGGGTCCATTCGACAAATCACCAAAGCACAGTTGGAACGTGATCCTAAAATGGTTGACAAGGTGATCAAAGTGACAGCTTTGGATGTGGGTGTAATTTGGGAATTGGGCACAGCGTTCGGGCTGTTCCGTACCTATGGTATCCCTTCTGGCAGCAAGATACTGGATGCCACGGGGGAATTCAGGCAACATTGTGCAAAGCGTTATGAGGATACTGACATTCTCTTGTGTGAGATTCATGAATGTCCCTTCAAAAGTGAGCGTTCTGAGGCAGCTATTGAACGGTTGAATGAGATTCATGGTCATTACAACATTTCCATGGGAGATTATTTGTACACGTTGACTGTATTCGTGTGTGAACCTATCCGATGGGTACGCAAGTACGATTGGAGGCCACTTTCGCCCATTGAAGAAGAAGCGCTCATGATCAAATGGCAAGCAATTGGTGAAAAGATGGGGTTGGTGGGTATTCCCAAGACTCTTGATGAATTTTTTGCGTTCAATGAAGAGTATGAGCAAAAGAATATGGTGTATTCCAAACATAATGAGAATGTGGCGCATGCTACTCTTGGCCTATTTGTATCAAAAGTACCAGAATTCCTCAAGCCAATGGTTATGATGGTCATTCGTGGTTTTCTGGATGAGAAGCTCTGTGCTGCCATTGGCTTTCAACCTGCTCCCAAGATTGTGGCCAAGGTAACCTATGTTTTGTTTCGCATCCGTGCCTTCATACTCTGTCATTTCGTGTTGCCTGACTACAAATTGAATTATCGAACACCCAAAGACAAGGACCCCAAGACTGGCCGTTACTTTCTCAACTATGGTGTGTATGGTGAGTTTTACCCTAATGGTTACACGCTAGCCAACATTGGTCCTACAAAGCACAGTGAACCAGTGACTATTTGAGAAATTCAATGAGGTTTTGGATCAAAAAATCCAACACCAAAAAAACTTTTCCTTCAAATTTTCTCATGCTCAGATTCTCATTGCTCATTTCACTGAGCGCTTTCCTTTTCCCTCCTAATCTGTATGCAGATAAAATCACACAACATCACGCTGCCATTGACAATATCCCTGGTAAATTCTTTTTTCTAAAGGATTCAGAGGTGCATATACACGCATATATAGTGACATTGATCCAATTAGATTGTATTTTTCCAAGATCCAACGGCTAATGTGGTCTATCGCTCAGAGAATGCTGGTCAATCGTGGTCATCCATCGACCAAGTACCTAAAGGGAACGCCAAGTCACTTATTCAGCATCCCTTTAACAACGAATGGGTACTTGTGACAACGATTGCACACATTGACGCTTGTTAGGTCTTTATCTTGACAGGAGACAAGACTCACTACGTTTCACAAGATAGTGGTTCAACGTGGCGTACGTTCCAAACGGCCTCTCGTCCCACTTCATCCCTCTCTCAACTGGAATTCCACTCTGATGATCCAGGGTACATTTTATTTGGTGGAGAGGAATGCAAGCCCATGTTCTTTGGATTATTTGAGGAATGCAAAGATTCCGTTTATTACACGTTGGATGGTTTCCAGACGGAACCCAAGAAGCTGTTACAAGTGTACGAACAGTGCATTTGGGCACAAAATCAACCTGAATTCCGTGCAAGTTCCAAGACTGGTGTGATTTGCATTGAACCATTGGATGATGCAACAAGTCGTGCAAGTCGATCAGATGATTTCTACGCTACAAAAGAGATTATCAAATTTGATGAAATGGCTTCAGATACAGATCAGATTCCTGCTGGCATTGGTGTGGTCCAAAAGTTCATGGTGGTTGCAGTGACGCGTGTCAAGTCGAATGAAGTGGAATTATGGGCATCATTGGATTCCAAACATTGGGCTAAATCTCACATTCCAACTGGCATCAACATCAAACAAAATGCGTACACTGTTCTGGAATCCTCTGCTCAGTCTATTGTGGTGGATGTGCAATCCAGTCAAAAGGGACAAGAAGGTGCCTTGTTGCGATCCAATTCAAACGGAACCTTCTTTACACTTTCCTTACTGCATACTGCACGATCATCCATGGGAATGGTGGATTATGAGCGTTTGGTCAACTTGGAGGGTATTGCCATTACAAATGTGATTTTGAATGCTGGTGAAGTGGAAAAGGGTACTGGTGAAAAGCGCATCAAGACCAAGATTACCTTTGATGATGGTGCAACATGGCAATGGCTTCAACCACCAACGGAGAGCAAGGAGTGTGAAGGAAAGTCTATTGATGATTGTGCTCTACATTTGCATTCTGTTTCCAGTGACAAGAATCTGGGACGTGTGTTTTCAAACGCTGCTGCACCTGGTATCATCATTGGTATTGGTGCACCTGGTTCCTTCCTGAAACCTTACGATGTATGTGATACGTACATTAGTGTTGATGGTGGATTGACTTGGAGATTTGCTCGTAAAGGCCCACACATGTGGAAGACGGGTGATATGGGTGCTGTTATTGCCATGGTACCTGATACATCATCTGTCAAAACATTAGTGTACAGCACAGATCGTGGCACTACCTGGAAAGAGTATGAGTTGGATGCCATCTTCCGACCATTAGCCTTCCTCAATGATCCAAATGGACTCTTGCAAAAGTTCATCATGGTTGGCCAATTGGAAGGTAGTTCCGAGGTACGCATCATACAAGTAGATTTCACGGATTATTTTGGCAAAAAGTGTGAGTTCAATGAAAACGATCAAGACAAGAATGATTTTGAAAAGTGGTACGTCAAATCCCCTCATGGCCCAGAATGCATCATGGGTCACAAAGTATCCTTTTGGAGAAAGAAGGCTGATCGTGAATGCCTGGTAGATCGTGACTTCAAGGCACCACGCAAGAACAATGAAGACAATTGTCCATGCACCAAATCAGACTTTGAATGCGATTACAATTACTCTGTGGATGCTAATGAAAAATGTACATTGGTTGGTCCTGAACACATTGAAGGTAACACTTGTACCAAGATTGGTGACAAGTACCTTGGTTCCTCTGGCTATCGTCTTGTGCCAGGTAACACTTGTGATCACAAAAATGGCTTGCAATTGGATAATCCCATTGAGAAGGATTGTCGTGCAGATCAAATCATCACCCCACCTTCTGGTGAAATCGCTTTGCACAAGACACCTTTCAAGGAGGAAGTTGACAAGATTGTTTACTTGGATGCATCCAATGTGCTGTTGAGAACGTCTGGTGGGCAAGTTTGGCGTTCTGAAGACGATGGTACCAAATGGACACAAGTACTAGAAGGTTCACAAGCCTTGGCCTTGTTCAAGCATCCTTACGATGGTTCACGTGCCTACGTTCTCACTGCCAACGATGAATTGCACATGACGAAATCCCATGGTAAGGAATGGCTCAAATCCGTCCTCCCCACCCCTCCAAACAAACTCAATCTGATGACTGTGACCTTCCATCCAAGTGAACCAGATTGGCTTTTGTACATCGCTAGCACACCTTGCCCTGGATGCCATAGTATTGTTTACGTATCTCAAGACCATGGAAACAATTGGCGTGAAATCATGAAATGGGCCACTCATTGCATCTTTGGCAGGGATACCAAATTCACTCGTGTCTCCAAACAATCCATTTACTGCGTTGCATACAAGGAAAAGAGCGGCCAACAGTCCCAGGACCAACTAAATGGGAAATCCTCTGAATTCAATCCATTGGAATTATACGTGTCTAATGATCTTGGACAAGGCTGGACACAACTCCTTTCCAAAGTGAATGATGTGACCATTCATGATGAGTTCATGACAGCATCCGTGGAAAGTGGCTCACACAACATGCTTTATGTGTCCATGGATGGCACAAAGTTCACACAAGCACTCTTCCCACCCAACCTACCTACATCTCACAAATCCTTCAGCATCTTGAATTCCAATACAGGCAATGTGTTTGTGGATGTGATGCGTAGCATGGATCAATCCCGTGAATATGGTAATTTGTTCCGTTCCAACCACAATGGCACATTTTACTCTCAAGTCCTTGAAAACTCCAATCGTGGTGCAAATGGTGTAGTTGACTATGTCGAAATTCCTGGAATGGAAGGAGCTCTTATTGCCAACAAAGTGCTGAATGTACGGGAATTGCAACAAGGCATGACACGTAAAATTGTTCAAACGGTCCTTTCGTACGATGACGGCACCACTTGGAAAACGATGGATGGACCAACACGAGATGCGACTGGTCGACCCATTGATTGTGCCAAGGATTGCTTTATGAACTTGCACGCATATGCAAATAGTCAAGGGATCGATGTCATGTTTTCCAGTCCTTCTTCCACAGGTTTGATGATTGGTGTTGGAAGTGTTGGACCTTCCCTTGCACGCTATGAATCTAGTGATACGTACATTACGCGCGATGGTGGTAAGACATGGAGCCAAGCACGCAAAGGACCAACTCATTACAGCATTGGAGATCATGGTGGTATTATCATCATGGCGGATGACAAGGATGCTACTGACAAGGTCCAATACACATGGAATTATGGCATTACATGGTTGGATTACAAGATTGCAGACAAACCATTGCGCGTCCATCAAGTCAAGGCTAAGCCTGGATCCAAAGGCATGGCATTCCTTATCATTGGGCAAGCAGAGGAAGGAACACAAGTCATTCAATTGGATTTCAGTAAACTAGAACAACGCAAGTGCAACTTTGATGCCAATAGCAAGGATCGTAATGATTTTGAACAATGGAATCCAATCGATGTCTCTGGTGAAAAGTGTAGTATGGGGCATACCGTTTCGTACTGGCGTAGAAGAGCTGATCACAAGTGTTATATTGGGGAAATGAGTGATATTCCTAGTGGTTCCTCTGCTCCATGTCCATGCACAGACAAGGATTTTGAATGCGATTACAATTACTGGAGAGATGCATCCAACAAATGTGTTTTGATGGGAGCTGACCTTGAACGCCCTGCCAATTGTCCCAATGGTGGCAACTACAAAGCTAGCACAGGTTATCGCAAGAACCCCAAGAGCAAATGCCAAAGTGGAGTAGATCTTTCTGGTCAAGTGGAAAAGAGTTGCAATACGGTCAAGGGCATTCAAGTCCATGCGGTACTCCTCATCCTCCTTTTTAAGCACTCATCCCCCCATGTAGAGTACGTTCAAGGGCAAGGTTGCAGATTACTTTTACTTTAAAAAGTCTCGTGCTTTTGCTCTCCAAACCGAAAGTGGTCATGTGTACATTAGTCAAGATGAAGGTGCAACTCTTATTCGATTAGGAGAAGACTCCAATGCTTTGTTCATGTCCATAATTGCCAGTCCATTTGATGCCAAAAAGGCTTACTTTGTCATGTCTGGTAACAAGCATATGTGCACCAATGACCAAGGCGCCACATTCAATGACATTTCCACTCCAACCCATCCCAACACCTTCAACATTCCTGTCTTTCAAATTCATCCAAAAGAACCAGATTGGCTCTTGTTCACTGGTGGTGTCAATTGTGATTATGATAACATGTTGGGTGATTGTCACATTGAAACCTTTTACACCAAAGATGCAGGACAAACGTGGAAATCTATTGGCAAATATCTTCGCACCTGTTCATGGTCCCCACACATCACCCATGACACTCGAGACCTTGTGCTTTGTGAAGAGTACACGCACAAGAATGGAGACCAGCGCATGTTTGTCAACAATCCAATCAAATTGGTATTTAGCAAGGATTATTTCGCAACCACTCAAACACTCCATGAAAACATTATTGGATATGCTGCCATGGATACCTTTTTGATTGCAGCCGTCAAAACGCCTGATGGTGCAGGGTTAAATCTCAAAATCTCCCTTGATGGCGCAGTATTTGCCAATGCTCAGTTCCCTGAATCCGTTCAAGTGATCAATCAAGCCTACACTGTCCTTGAATCCCCCACCAAATCCCTCTTCCTCCATGTGACCACCAGTTCCAAACAAGGTCATGAATGGGGTTCCCTTTATGCCTCCAACTCCAATGGTACGTACTTTGAAACTGCCCTCCCCTACGTCAATCGTGATGCCACTGGTTTTGTGGATTATGAAAAGATTCCAGGTATGGATGGAGTAGCCATTCTCAATCAAGTTGCCAATCCAAAAGAGTCTGCCATGGGAGCTGCCAAGTTGGTTGGTACTAAAATTACCTACAACAGTGGTACCACATGGAGATCCATTTCACCACCAAAAACCGATTCTTTGGGTGCTGTATACGATTGTGGTGACAAGTGTTATTTGCACCTTCACAGCTATACTGAAATTCAAGACAATGAAAACATTTTCAGTGCTTCTTCAGCCATTGGACTCCTTGTAGGCGTCGGTAACGTTGGAACTCACCTTGAACCATATGCCAATGCCAACACGTTCCTTTCTCGTGATGGTGGTCAAAGTTGGAAGGAAGTTCGCAAAGGTGTTCATCTTCATCGATTTGGCGATCATGGTGCCCTGCTCCTCCTCGTTGATGCCGTCCATCCAACTGACCATTTACTCTATTCCACTGATGAAGGCGCTACTTTTGGTGAATTCTATTTTTCAAAGAACAAGGTCCAAGTTTCAGCCATTGCAACAGAGTCAGGTTCAACAAGTCGTCGCTTCCTCCTTCTTGCACACAGCAGCCTTGACAATTATGCTTTCAGAGTTGATTTTGACAATATCGAACAACGACAATGCAAATTGGATCAAGGTGATGCTGACACAAGTGATTTCAGTCCATGGACACCTACAGATCAAGAGAATTCGTGTCTGTTTGGCCACGTTGCTCAGTACTATCGACGTAAACCAGAACGCAATTGCTTTATTGGACATGAATACGAACCACTCAAGAAACTCCTTCGCAACTGCACATGCACCAAATCTGACTTTGAATGCGCTTACAACTTTATCCGTCAATCTGACAACACGTGTGCACTTGCTCCTGGTGCTGATGTCGTTACTCCTAAATGCCAACCTGGTCAACAAACTTACCATATACCCACAGGCTATTCCAAGTTACCCATGTCCACTTGTGAACGTGAATTCGATGTCTATCCCTCCGAACAGCGACAATGCACTGAATGGACAGAAGCTCCTGACAACGATTTACCCATCTCTGATCCCAACAAATCAAGTGGCATTACAGGCGGTGTTGTTTTCCTCGTCCTCTTTTGTGTTGGTGCGTTCGTTGGATTAGCTGTGTTTATTGCACGAGATAGAAATGCAGGTCAAAGTGTACATGAATACGCAGAAGCAGCCATTCATGTTGGTCATGGTGTAGTTGAATGGGGACGATTTTGGTTGGACAGAGTTCCTATTGGCAATGCAGTTAGAAAAGTGGAAGATTGGTTTAGGGGTGCACGGTACACTCGACTCTCTACAGATGACCACAATGAAGTTGATCTCACAGACTACGACTATGATGATTCTGCACGATTGCTTTAGATGTGTCTGCGAATAAAACAGTGCCTTTTATTTGGTCAAGAGTGTGAGCTTGAGGTTGGCATTCATTGGACGAATGACCCACGTATGACCAATCTTGACATCCTTCCCATCAATTGGATCAGCCAATTCCCACTTGAACTGTTGAACCAAAAGGGCAAGTGCAACACGTTCTTCAATATTGGCAAGATTCATGCCTGGACAAATGCGTTTACCTGCACTGAATGTGATGAATTCCCATGCATTTTTACCCTCTCTGTTCTCACCAAGATGGCGTTCAGGCTTGAAGGTCATAGGATCACTCCAAGTCTTTTCTGAACGCAACATGGCAAATTGATGAATAGTAAGGTTGGTATTTTTGGGAAGGAAGGTGCCATCTGGAAGAGTAATGTCACAGTTCGTTTCACGTTCGTTCAATTGTCCAGATGGAGTATACAAGCGTTGGCCTTCCTTGATTACAGCATTCAAGTATTCCAATTGTCGTTGTTGCTCAGGTGTTGGGACGACCAAGTCACCTGGTTGAGCATCGAGTAAAGAAAACACTTCTTGTCGGACCTTTTCTTGGATTTCTGGGTGGATGGCGAGTGCTTGCATCACCATGGTCAGAGCACTGGCTGTGGTTTCATGGCCTGCAAGGAAGAGAGCCTTGATGTTTCCCTAGAGGTGGATTGAGTAAAGAATGAGACATGCAACTTACAACCATTTCTTCGTCACTGATGGAGGGATTTTCTGGGTCACTATTGGCATTCAACATGAGTGAAATCAAATCTCTGTCCTTGTTTGGATCAAATGTGCCTTCAGCTTCAAGCTGTGCTCTCTTTTGCTTCAAAATGTTGCGAATGAGCGAATCGTACTCATAGCACTGTTCAAAGGCTGCTTTGCGCCAAGGAAACCAAGGACGATCCAAGAAACTGAAAAAGAGGTAAAAGGGGATCTGAGCCTTTTGGAACAAGTCATGAATGAGGTGAGAAATCTCCTTATCACGGTCATTCTCAATCAATTCAGGCAAGTCAAAGATGGCGTTGAGAAGAGATCTGAACATGGCGCGTCTCATGTACTCGTCAATATTGACAGGCTGACCGACCTTGTTCTTTAAATTGTTGACCATGTTGGTCACTGCTTCAGCTGCAGCAGTCGTTGGCTTCAACTTGCTAAATGCTTGATGTACAATAGGCCTATGACGTGCCCACATCTCCCCATCAACCACAACTACATTGTAACCAATAAATAACTTCATGAGACTGTCTCTGCTGTTGAGGAGTCTGAATGCAACGTGGTCAAATTTGTCGTGGTTGGTGGTTATCCACTTTGCAATTTCGACATCACAAACGTGGAGAATCCAACCGAAATGGGAGGGGGCGACGACATAGGGAGTGTTTTTAAAGTTGTCGCGGTAATAGTCACGCCATACTGTTTCATAAGATACTTTGTCAATTGTTAATTTAAAGCCTGTGGAGAAGGGGATACGAGGAAACTTTTTTAGCTGAGGGGGCAAGATGTGCATTTTAGCGATTTGGTAGATGGTGTTTGCGAACCAAAAGGCCGCAGCGGCCAAGGCAAGCCCAGCAAGATTAGCGAGGGTGGACATGGAGATTTTGTGAAATGAAGAATTTTTTCAGCCCCTTAGCCGAATAACCGAATGCCTTCTTTTGGCAGTTCCGTTTGCCTTGCTGTTCAAAGGTAAAAAGTTGGTAGTTCGGACAAGACCAATGTAAACTGCTGCTGCTGCTGCTACTGGAGCCACTGACCTTACAATAACCTCACACACTAAGCAGCGCTCCCCTCTCCCTCTCTCTTGCCCAAAAAAGATTTCATCTCACACAATTTTGACGACATGAGCACCTCTTCCATCACTGGTGGCGAAGTCTTGCTGGATCCCAATGACGCCTATTATATTCCCCCTCATCCACATTTCAAAATTAATCCAGCACCCCAAGATCGTCCTGTTCGCATATATTGTGATGGCATTTACGACATGTTTCACTTTGGTCACGCGCGTGCCCTTGAACAAGCCAAAAAGCGCTTCCCAAACGTCTACCTCCTCGTAGGTGTCTGCGATGACTCCACCACCCACACCAAAAAGGGTAAAACTGTAATGAACGAAGCAGAACGCTACGAGTCCCTCCGTCATTGTAAATGGATTGACCAAGTTGTCCCAGCAGCACCCTGGTTCGTCACTCAAGAGTTCCTAGACCACCATGCCATTGACTACGTTGCACACGATGATATCCCTTATGAAGCAGAAGGCTCTGATGACGTTTACGCGTTTGTTAAAGATCAAGGCCGATTCCTTCCAACCCAACGCACAGACGGCATATCCACCTCTGATCTCATCACTCGCATCGTACGTGACTATGACGAATACCTTCGACGCAACCTTTCACGTGGAATCTCGCCCAAAGAACTCAACATTTCCTTCTTTAAAGAACAAGAATTGCGCGTTAAAAAGGAAGTGGAAACCATTAGAGATTCTTTACGGTCCAATTGGCAGGAAACTAAAGATGATATCAAGCATAATTGGACTGGTGCGGGTAAGGAATTGAAGGAAGATTTCTTTTGGTGGAGACATGATTTGAAGGAAAGTTTAAAGGAATGGGAAGCAAAGAGCAATGAGATGATTAAGCAGTTTTTGCAAACGAGAATGGTGGAGAAGGGTAAGGTTGTGGTACAAAAGTTGTTGAGTTTGGGAGGGTCACCTGCTGAAAGTGAGGATGAGGATGAACGGGAATTTCATGATGCAAAGAGTGATTAGTAAGCAAGAACTTTTTTTGTATGGTTGAATTGAAGAAATTTGAAAGGCCTGCTTATTACATTCGACATGTTGGTACGATCAACGTGTTTAGATCGACGCTAATGGTTTAGAAAATACAGAGGAAGAGGCGATCGAGTACGATATGGATGATCAAGGCACTCATCACACTTTATCATCAAATAATCTAAATTAGATCGATTCTGGCTTGAACTGATCAACAATGATCGCGTTTCAGATGGCAACCCACGCATCGATTACCTCACCTTTGAACGTCTCATGGACATTGTTGAAAAGGAATGGTTTGAATTGACCAAAGATCTCGTGAGACCAGAAACAGAACATTTAACGCCTGAAGAGTCAGCTTGTGCAGTATGCAATGAGGAGGAATGCGACAATTCCAATGCTATTGTGTTCTGTGATGGCTGCAACCTTGCTGTTCATCAGGATTGTTATGGCATCCCATACGTTCCTGAAGGTCAATGGTTGTGTCGAAGATGCATGTTGTCACCCAGTACACCAGTCAAGTGCATCTTTTGTCCAAGTCAGAAGGGGGCATTCAAGCAAACGACCAATAGTAAATGGGCACATTTGATTTGTGCATTGTGGATTCCAGAAGTACATGTGGCCAATACCGTTTATATGGAGCCAATTGAAGGCATCAGCAAAATTCCAAAGAGCAGATGGAAGTTGATTTGCACAGTTTGTAAAAGAAGAGAAGGTGCGTGTATTCAGTGTGCTGATCGAAATTGTTTTGCTGCGTTTCATGTGACATGTGCAAAGGAGCAAAAGTTTTATATGCATTCGAATGCGTTGGATGAAAGTGAAGGGATGAAGGCGTATTGTGACAAACATTCTCCACAAGAGGATGAAGGGGAAGAGAAATTGAACGTGGTGGTGCATTCTAGTGGAAGGAAACGTGTTATTGATAGTGAGGATGAAGAAGATGATGGAGCGGTCACCAAAGTGGTGGTGGTGGTGGCAGAGGAACAAGTACAGAGCAAAGCAACTACATTGTTCAAACGGATGCAAGTGCCTGCAATCATCAACAATTACGTGGCTGAACGTGTCTATGAGCGTACTCAGAGCATGAAAATGAGCAACAAAAGAGCCTTTCTCATCAAATTGTTCAAGTATTGGGCACTCAAGCGTGAAATGCATAGAGGTGCACCACTGTTGAAGCGATTGCACTTGGAGCCATGGACATTTTGCAACACTGGTGATTCGATTTCCGATTTAGAAGAAAAGAAAAAGGAAATGCTAAAGTTGCATACAGATTTTGATCAGTTGAGGACATTGGTGAACCTTACGTGGAACAGGGAAAAAGTGTATTTAAGGCGATATGTCAAATTGAAAGAGATTATTACATTGCAGTTGTGGCCATTGGGAATTATGTTGAAAGAGTATTTGAGTGAATTGAAGGACATGGACAAGCAAGATTACTTTGCTGAACCTGTGAACCCAATGGATGTGCCTGATTACCTTGACATTGTTGCTGAACCAATGGATTTTGGAACCATAGAGATCAAATTGAGCAGATATGTCACGTTAGAGGAATTTGAATACGATGTGGGATTGGTGTTGTCGAATTGCATGAGATACAATCACAAAGATTCATCGTATTACAAAGTAGCGGCTCGTATCAAGCAAGCATTCAAGGAAAAGAAGGAATTGAGACAAGGTCAAGTGCAAGCATTGATGGAGTTTCCATTGCTGGATCCTGCATTTGAACTTGAATCCATCTTTGACAACACGCCATTACTCAACGAACCAACACCTCCTCCTCCATCACCACCACCCAGGGAACCAACACCACTGCCGCAATCACCACCACCTGAACAAGTGCTTGTGAGCACTCGTCGTAAGCGCAAAGCGTCCACGCTTGTGACTCCACGCAAAAAAGTGAATTCAACCACTACTGTGACTCCACGCAGAAGTAGCCGCCATCAACCAGCTCCTGGACAATTGGATGTATTCTCTTTTGTTACCCCTGCACGCAAAACTGCGCGTCGTCAGCCCAAGTTGGAGCAAGAAGATTCATCCACCACAGTATCCACCACATCAGAATCTACAATCGAAGAACAATCAACACCACTACCATCTCCTCCAAAGAAACGTCAACGCATCAACCCACCTACTACACCATTGGCCACTCGTCAAAAATACAAGCCCCTCGACTTGAAAGAGATGCAGTCAGACCTTCCACCCATTCAACAAGGCGATGCAGTATGGGTTAAAATCCCAGGCTTCCCTTTTTATCCAGCCATCGTTCTTGATCGTAAGGAGCTTCCAATTCAACTCAAGCACTCCACATTTCAATCCAATGACGCCTATCTCCCCATCCAATTCTTTGAAGAACCTAAAAAGGCTTCCTTTGCTTGGGCCAACGTTGAAAAATGCATCCTCCACCTTGGTAAAACCGCTTTAGTTGACCGATATTTATACGATGATCAAGTTGAATTCTTTCCAGGAGTCAAAAGGCGGTATCCTCAACACCAAGTTCAAGAGGCATTCCAGCGAGCTTGTCAAACTATCGGACTCGACCACGAATTATTGAACAAAAACCAGGAATAAATGCAAGGAAAGTGTATTCAAAACATGCTCATGATCAATTAGTAGACTACGCTGCTTCCATAGCTACCGTTGTGTCCTCCTTGGTGTCCACCATGGGATGGTTTGTAACCAGAGTCCTTCTTGTCACCATAATCCTTCTTACCGGCATCGTAACTTGTCTTGTAGTCGGCGGTCTTGTAATCCTTCTTACCAGCATCGTATCCCTTATTGTCATGGTAATCACCGCTCTTCTTGCCGCCTTCATAGCCCTTATTGTCTTTGTGGTCGCCGCCCTTCTTTCCACCTTCGTATCCCTTGTTGTCTTTGTAGTCACCGCCCTTCTTGTCATGGTCGTATTCGCCACCCTTGTGTCCGCCTTCATAACCCTTCTTACCGTGATCATGTTCACCGCCCTTGTGTCCACCTTCATAGCCCTTCTTATCGTGATCATGTTCACCACCCTTGTGTCCGCCATGGTAATCAACCTTGCCGTAATCACCACCCCAGTGCTTGACATTGGTATCGTAGGCACCACGCTTCATCAAATACCTGTTGCCACGAGAATGGGAACGATGACCACGAGAGTAGCTGCGCTTGACCAAGTAGTTGTTGCGGGAGTGGGATCTTGAACGGTGGGAACCACGAGAGTAGCTACGATGAGAGCCACGAGAGTAGGAACGCTTCACCAAGTACCTGTTGCCACGGGAATGGGAGCGAGACCTATATGAACCACGGGACACGCTACGATGGGAACCAGAAGAGTAAGAACGCTTGACCAAGTAGTTGTTGCGAGAGTGGGAACGAGATCTGTGGGAGCCACGAGAGTAGGAACGCTTGACCAAATAGTTGTTGCGGCCATGGGAACGTGAACGAGATCTGTAGGAACCACGGGATACACTACGATGAGAGCCACGAGAGTAGCTACGCTTGACCAAGTAGTTGTTGCGTGAGTGAGAACGAGACCTGTAAGAGCCACGAGACACACTGCGGTGGGATCCACGAGAATAGCTGCGCTTGACCAAGTAGTTGTTGCGAGAGTGAGAACGAGATCTGTGGGAGCCACGAGAGTAGCTGCGTTTCACCAAGTAGTTGTTGCGTGAGTGGGAACGTGAACGGGATCTGTAGGAACCACGGGATACACTGCGATGAGAGCCACGAGAGTAGCTGCGTTTCACCAAGTAGTTGTCATGAGAGTGAGACCTGGATCTGTATGAGCCACGAGAATGGCTGCGAGAGTAACTGCGCTTCACCAAGTAGTTGTCACGAGAGTGGGATCTAGACCTGTAGGAACCACGAGAATGGCTACGGTGACCAGGAGAGTAGCTGCGTTTTACCAAATAGTTGTCATGGGAATGGGAGCGAGATCTGTGGGAACCACGAGAATGGCTGCGAGAGTAGCTACGCTTGACCAAATAGTTGTCGCGAGAGTGAGATCTGGAACCATGAGATCCACGGGACACGCTGCGGTCAGAACCATATCCACCACGAGAATGGCTTCTTCCACGACCATAGCTATTGTAGCCACCATAAGAATTAACACCATTGTGTCCATACGTCACTCCATAAGTGTTGGAAGGGGCAGCATTGAGCGTGGTAATGCAAGCGGCAGCGAGTGCGATCAATGAGAGAGTCTTTTGAGTGAGCATGTTGATAAATGGATAATTAAAATGGATTGGTGAGCAAGTGTGATTGATCTAAAGGAGCGCGTTTCTAAGAGTAAGACTAAGTGAGTAAGAGTGTGTGAGTGTGAGTGAATAAGTTAAAGGAAAGGAGGATTTTGGACTGCTTTTTATTTCAGTAGGGGTCTCCACTCTAATTCGAAACCTTGTTCAGAAAACTCGAGTCCTGTTCTGAATCTCACCCCCATTTAGGTAAAATGTATTGAATAAAGTACTTCTCATGACCTGATTCGGCCCCCTTGTCCTTGCATTTTTCTCATGGTTTGCTCATCATTGTGCAGAGTTGCGCGACTTGAGCCTCCAAGGTTGCTATTCTGTCTTCCAATTGTTCAATACGTCTCTCTTCTTGTGTCTTGGTTAACCCTAGGCCTCGTCAAAAGCACCAGCATGATACGTGTGTACCGATCTTCCACCTACAATCATCAGTGCACATACAAAACGGTCACATACACGATAAAGGTGTGATCTGCACCATAGGTGATGAGACTGGAGGGATGGGCAGGGCTCGATGCTACTCCGTAAACGTGATTACGGTGCCCTGGTGCCACCTTGATGCATTCCTCGCTCTCCATATCCCAGACCAGAACATTCCCTACCATCATCAGCGTGCACAAATGAGTTCATTACGATGGTTCCCCGCAATAATGTAATCGTATCCATCCACCACAATCCATCCAGCCGTACAGTCCTTTGGATCATTCGCATTCCGATCGTACTGCTTCACTAATTCCCTCTTGTCCAAATCCCACATATCAATACACTCATTCCTTCGTGCTCCGATCAACACAAACCGACTCAAATGCAATGGACTCATAATACAGCAATTCCCATGCCCGTCACCTTCCCATTCCAATTCCACATCAAAATAGTATCCCAACTTGTAAACTCGAATGTGATACTCTTTTTCCCGTGCATCTGAAATGGTACACACCAAGGAATGTTTGTCTACAAACTCAATACCATCCACAATGAACTGTGAGGATGCAATGTCAATTGAGTGAATACAGCGAGCATTTCTGGAATAAATAAGCAAATCTCCCGTACCTGTTCCACAAATAAACTGTTTACCTCCTGGAAACCATATTGTGGAGAGTATTTCTGACCCTTCAACTCGCTTGATGAGGTTACCAGTCTATTTTGGGTCAATGGGGGAGGGGAGTGGTGAGGTGGTGGTGGTACGTCAAGGTTCCATAGGGTGATGCGATCTTCTCCTGTGCAAAGCATGATATTATCGAATGGATGCCAGGAGAACGCGTACGTGTCATTAGGCAGATGAAGGGTAGTGATGAGCGTCCATGTCTATTTGGTGTCAAAATGAGTGGAATGGAGCATGCCTTCAGATCCCAGATAATGATCTCTCCATCATTGGATGCCGAGGCTACTTGTGAACCATCTGGTGAATATTTGACGTCATAAACGGCTTCTTGGTGGCAATTGATTTGTTGGGATTTGGTGAGTGTGAGAATCATGACAAGTTTGTGACTGCTTCTGACTGGTGGTTTAATAACAATCTATGGAACACTTGTGAAAGTGTTGGCATTGCAGTAAGATTGAGTTATACAGTACTGATGAAGAGACTCTGTTTCAATTTTGATTGTCTTGAACCTAACTAAATCCAAAGGTTAAAGTCCTTATTTATCTTTATTAAAAGTTTCTTTTTACTTTCTTAGATTATAGATAGAAAAGTGTAAATGTTGAAAGGTATCAACAGTTTTAGTACAAATCTGTTTAGATTACTACAAGTTAGCCAAAGTCTTTATACTTGCATTTAATTAAAGATTCAACTTTAGTATATCATTTTAAATCTAATCTCTTACAATTACTAGAGTGTAGATTCCTTCTATTTTAAAAATTCTTCTCTAGCTTTAAATTCTACATTTGTCTTGCCATCTGTCTCTGTGGTACCAGTCAGGTGCCCCTCAATACACAGTTTTTCTATCGCACTTGATGTGGTGGTCAGGCTGAGTAAAAGGGTAACGTTGTCCAATCCTCACCTCATCTGAAAAAATGCATTTCCATCAGCTGGAAATGCCCCAGCGTGAAATATTGTCCAAAGCATTCGACAAAAAAAGCACATTCGCTCCTGAAGAACTACGGCAAACGATCAATTCAATATTTGTGCACCTTTACCTTATCATTGGAGAGTCGATCAGCCTTGCACGAACCGCACCTGAAACAATGATCGAATTGATTGCTTTCGAAGCCCTCTCTATCTTGAATGTCGTTTTGAAAATCGGGTTTGGGGATGTACAGCTCTGGAAAGATCTCGACAGTTTTACTATCTCAGTTCACCGTTTGATCACGGCTCATCTTGATGCAAAGCGTGTTCAAGTATGTGCTTTGAGCCTGCATGATTTCCGTGTGGTGTTGCAAAAAGCCCTAGAAAACAGCATGTAAGGATTTATTTGCATCTTACTCATTGCTTTAGAGATTACGAAATGTTGGAAAGTAATTCAGATTATGCCAGTGACACTGAGTCAGCGGATGGATTTTGCCCCATGGATCTCGACAATGAGGCTTCAGAGGAATCGAAAAAGCGTAAAATGGAGCAAGAATCACGAGATAGTACTCAAAGCCCAGCCAAACGACAAAAGTACACTGGAGAGTCAATCATCAACAAACTGAAGAAAGCCTTAAGGCAACAGCAGCTAAATTCTGGCCGATATACTTCCAGAAAGTACTTCATCCTGAAGCCGTTGTCGCCCACAAAAAAGCGTCCATTAGATGAAGAAGAGCAACAACTGTCCCGTAGTCTCAAACGACAACGGAGTACAGATTCACAACTAAGTACAGATTCGCTGAGAAGCACTGAATCACAGCAAAGCACCGATTCGGATGCATCAGATATCTCTCTAGCCAATTCAACCACTACCGAGCCAGCCCCATCTGCGGACAAGTCTTCCAAATCGCTCAAGACTTCTCAAGAAGAGTACATTTTGGTTGTACACGACGATGTAGATGATACTGCCCCACCCATCGCCAGAGATTTTGACAAATTCGTCGTTGGTCCACCAAGAAAGAGATCTTCCACTTCCTTCGCCTCCCACAAAGAACTGAATGAAGCTGTCAATGGTGTTGCTGAAAACTTTATCTTGTATGGTTTATTTGGTGGTTACATTCCATATGCAAATGTATGTCCATTAGTTGTATTGCTGATTGATTTTAGGGCCGATCAAATTTGTACGTTAGACATGGCAAACACACAAACATGCTCAAAATCACCAATCCAACTGAAATGAAATTGTTGAGAATGATATGGACGGCATTCCGTAAAATGAATTATTGGCCTTGGATGTGGTGTGAATACCTTGGACAGCAAAAGCAGGTCTGTGTCATGGAACAGGTGGAAGAATTTACTATCAAGTCATGCGACGAGTTTTGGGACGCTTTCAAACGATTAGCAAAGGTAACTGATCATGTTTTTACAGTTTAACTGTGTTAGATGTTGGTGGATATTCACAGTCTGGGCATTGCTCACAGGGACATCAATCCGACACTCTGCAAACAAACCAACGGCAATGCAAGTTGCTTTGGTTTCAGAAAGCGTAAATCAACTGGTATGGTCCTGATCGATTACAGCAAAGCCGAGTTGGTCGAATCACCCGTCTCCTTCAGTCAATGTGGCACAAATGGTTATCGGCTGTCTGACATGAAGAAATACTACAATGTGTACACGGCAGATGTTTATGCAGCAGCACTTACCATGGAACACTTTTACAAACAACTGGTACACTCGCAAAGTTCATACAACTAAGCCTCGGTAGGAAAAGAAGGAGCAGGATGACATCATGGCAGCATGCATCCAAGAGATTGTGGATAGGTGTTTGAAGCAGAGTGACTTTACAGCAGTCATGGCAGAGGAAATTGTACTCAAACGTAAGGTTATTTCACTTGCAGCTGTAAT
>QZWU01000079.1:0-43746 GCA_004114255.1 Acaulopage tetraceros
CTGCTGCTCCTGGATCCGCTCCTACTTGCACATTAGGAGTTTGTGGTGGAACTTGTAACCTTGGATTTGGTGATTGTGATGCTGATCCTGCCAACGGATGTGAAACTCCACTGAATGATCCTAATAACTGTGGTGCATGTGGTACAACCTGCACTGCTGGTCCAAACTCCACTCCTACTTGTACAAATGGCGTATGCGGTAGTGTCTGCGCTCTTGGCTTTGGTGATTGTGATGGAAACCCTGCCAATGGTTGTGAAACCAACACGAACTCCCCAACCAATTGTGGTGCTTGTGGTACAACTTGTGCATCGGGTCCCAACTCCACTCCAGTTTGTACCAACGGTGTTTGCACTGCAGCTTGTTCCCCTGGATTTGGTGATTGTGATAACAATCCACTCAATGGATGTGAATCTGACTTGACATCCTTACCAACTAGCTGTGGTGCCTGTGATACAGTCTGCCCTGCTGGTCCTAATTCCTCTCCTTCATGCACTGGTGGTATCTGTGCATCAGCATGCAACAGAGGATTTGCTGATTGTGATGCCAACCCAGTCAATGGTTGTGAAACTGACTTAACTGCTCCAACCACTTGTGGCACCTGTGGAAATTCCTGTCCAGCAGGTCTCAACTCCCTTCCAACTTGTACTAGTGGTGTATGCGGCAGCGTTTGTTCTGCTGGTTTTGGTGATTGTGATGGCCTTGGACTCACTGGCTGTGAAACCAACCTTCAAAACAACATACTCAGCTGTGGTACTTGTGGTAATATTTGTCCCATCCTTCCTGGTGCAACTCCCACTTGTACCAATGGTGTATGTAGTTACACCTGTCTCATTGGATTCTCTGACTGCGATGGTAACCCTGCAAATGGCTGTGAAACCAATCTGTTGACCGATATTTTGAGTTGTGGTGGTTGTGGCACGCCTTGCAATCTCCTACCTGTCCCTAATGCCATTGCCATCTGTATCAATGGATTGTGTACCCGAAGATGCATTGTTGGCTTTTCTGATTGCAACAATGATTTGAATCTACCCAACAGCAATGGATGTGAAACCAATCTCCTTACTTCTCTCACCAATTGTGGCCAATGTGGCAATGATTGTACTCTGCTGGGATTGTTATCCTTGTGTCAACTGGGTATTTGCCTTGATCTCGATCTTCTCAACAACGCACTCCCACCTGTTCCAGGAATTCCAATTTTCAGTTAATCTATAGCATTTTAATACACCCTAGTAGTTGATCAAAGAAATCTTGAGACTTTGGTCAAAAGTTCGAAAAAACTTCTGTTTTTAGCCACATGGGCACTGAGGACTCTGGTTGGCGTTTGGAGGTCAGATTCGGGTAATGGGATGGGGAGGGTATTTTGCATAAAGAGGCATCCATGCAATGATTCAACACTTACTGTAACTCTGATTAGATACCACAGCACTATAATGCGAATTTCCACTCGCTTGCTCATCTTCACTCTTTCTGCATACCTGATCACCTTCAATGAAGCCGCAAGCCTTGGCCCTGGACGCAATGAATTTAATAAAGATGAGCACAGGCACCATGGAGATAGATACAACCATGAGCACGATGATGACAGTGGCGTCTGTGGCTCCAATCGCTCTTGTCCAATAACCAACCCTGACTGCTGCTCCAATTCCTGTACCACAATCGCCAGTGACATTGCAAACTGTGGTGCTTGTGACAACGCCTGTCCCACCACTACCAACTCCACTCCATCTTGCACTAATGGTGTCTGTACTCCATCATGTAGCCCTGGTTTTGGTGAGTGTGACAGCAACCTAGCCAACGGTTGCGAATCCAACCTTCAAACCAGCACAGACAACTGTGGCTCTTGTGGTACGACTTGCCTTGCTGGCCCTAATTCCATCCCTACTTGTATCTTTGGAGTTTGTGGAATCACCTGTAACCCTGGATTGAGTGATTGTGACGCGGATCCTGCCAATGGATGCGAGACAGATTTGACTGGTCCTACCAACTGTGGTGTCTGTGGAAACAGCTGCCCTTCAGGTGGTCCCAATTCCACTCCTACTTGCACCTTTGGTGTCTGCGCAACTACATGTAGTCCTGCATTCGGCGATTGTGATGCCAACACACTCAACGGTTGTGAATCCAATTTCCAAAACAGTACTGACAATTGTGGTGCTTGTGGCATAGTCTGTACAACCAACCCCAATTCCACTCCAATATGCTCTAGTGGTGTATGCGGCAACTCTTGCAGCCCAGGCTTTGGTGATTGTGATACCAATCTGCTCAATGGTTGTGAAACCAACACCACTGCCATTGCCGACTGTGGCGCATGTGGAAACACTTGTCCTTTAACTCCAAATTCCACTCCCATTTGTGATGAAGGAACCTGCGGGATCGATTGTGATGTTACATTCGGGGACTGTGATGCTAACCTTGCCAATGGATGTGAAACCAATTTGACCACCATCATCAACTGTGGTTCCTGCGGCAACACCTGTGCAATCAATCCAAACTCCTCTCCCTTATGCACTGACGGCGCTTGCATCAACGATTGCAATGCTGAATTCACAGATTGTGATGGTGACCCTTCAAATGGATGTGAAACCAACTTCAGAACTGATCTTAACAATTGCGGTGCCTGTGGAAGTGTCTGCCCAACCCTCCCCAATTCCCCTGCCACTTGCATCAATGGTGTATGTGGATTCACCTGTAGTCCTGGATTCAGCGATTGCGATGCAAACCCTGACAATGGTTGTGAGGTGGACTTGTCCACTACTACCAACTGCGGTGCTTGTGGAAACAGCTGTCCTACCGCCCAAAATTCATTTCCAGTTTGTACTGGTGGTTTATGCAGCACCGCATGCAACTTTGGTTTTGGCAATTGTGATGGTAACTCAGCAAATGGATGTGAGATCAACATTCTCACCTCCAATACCAACTGTGGTCAATGTGGCAATGTATGTCCCGTTATTGGTATCCCCAACCCTTGCCTATTTGGTTCTTGCTTGTTTTAGCGATCTTTGTGCTACAATATCACCACTAGAACTCCATTTCCTTAGTCCCCATTCCCATCAATCAACTCACTGGTGATGCCGTTCCAAAGGTCCTGACAGGTCGTTTGACAATACTTTTTCTAAATAATCTTGTTCTGGTAGATCTAAATTTTAAAGGAAGATTTTTCAGCCGAGAAATCCACCAACTTTTACTACTCTAGCAACAGCTCCCTATCAAAGTTGTTTACATAAAGAGCTGTGTCAGTACGAGTTGCAAAACTGACCTGTTGCCCAAAAGTTCTTCTTTCAATCCTCAAGGCACCATCTGTAGTGATTGGTTATCCATAAGGTCTCCAGTCCTGTCCCTGACAGCCAACTGCAAAAAAATTTGTTTCCTATTACAAATCGTCATGTCTCAGACTGAAATGCTGCCCCTCCTGTTTAATTCCCTCTCACTCTACACCACCAAACCCACAACCCCCAAGCATTCTCCTGGTAAGAACGTCTTTGATTACTTGAAGGGCGTGCGTCCAGCCGTTGCACAATCCATCAAGGATGAGTCAGCATCCGCATATACGACCCTATCCACTCCCCAATCCTGGATCCATCTCTGGCATCGTGTTGACAAACTCTCCTGTATCCTATCCACCCCTCACCTTCATCCCCGTCTCATCCAGTATTATTTGACTGAACTCTTCTCCATTGCCCGATTCCTCATCCTTCAATCCTCACACGATGGCGCAGATTTGATCCAATTGAAACTAATAACGGACTGGGAATTCAACCAAGTTGCTCAAAACATTGCAAGTCAAGATCAGGAACCTACAGAACTGCACATGATGACCTTTTTACTGTCTATGCACCGTGATCGTCTTTGTGCTCTGCAAGAGTTTGCATTATCCATGAAGGGTGGCGTGGAGGGTTATATGGTATTAGCGTATTTGATTATTGGTGAAATGTATGCACGACAAGTGCAAGCAAGTCGATATTTTGCACATTATCTATTTGGTTTGGTGGAATCTAATGATGTGACCAAATTGACTAGTGTCATGAAGCAATTTTGCACATTATTGAGCAAGGGACTGGAGGGTGCAGAGTACATTATGGAGTATGAGTTTGATGGCAAGTGTCGCCTCTTGTTGATTGACAAGTTTGTATAGACGACCACCACTTTGTGACCAATGAACTTAATGTGGACCTTGCAGCTGATCCACACGCAGCAAAGGGTATAGCAAGCAAACTGTCCATCACAGTACATTTCACAGATCAATTGTCTTTTTTCAACAAAATTTATGGTTGTAGTCTTTTGGATGGTGAACATATGGTCGTGGAAGATATGCAGCAGCATCCATCACTCAAAGAGTTTCTCAGAACACATAGGAACGTCTCTTTTGCAGAACGGCGTGATTTGATCCTATCTATCGCCAACGTTGTGCACTTTATGCACAGCCTGGACCTCACCTTTACTGACTTGGATATGAGCAACATTGGTGTCAATGCAGACTTGATGCCCCTGTTTTCCCTTGCCACTGACTTTTATCGTATGGCGGAGCCTCCAACCTTTTGGATGGATTTGGATGGTTCCAATCTGGATGCAGTAGACAAGGGCAAGAAACAAGATGTGTTTGCCTTTGCTGTCATCATGTGGCAAGTTTTTACGTGGGGTGCTCCTTTTGAAGGAAGTGAAACAGCCTTGACTACCAACTTGAAAGAGTACCTTGGTTGCAATGAGACTGTTGCTAAAATGTACACTGGCATCTTGGACATGTGTTGGAGTGACAAGTTTGAGGATAGACCCACTATGGATCAAATCGTGAATTATTTGGTGGATACTGCAACCACTTTTTCAAATCCCTGTGATGACGAAGCACTTGCTTGGAAGGATTTGATCAAGACCAACAGTCGACCCATTCCTCTCAACCCTGCTCTCGTGAAACGTGTGGCACTTTACGCCATCATCTACCCTGAAGCTCAAGTATTCAAAGCTGATCCTATTGCAGACACAAAGTACAATCGTGCCATCCTCGCTTACGATACCAAAGATTACATTAACGCCTTTTATTATTTTGCAGAAGCGGCTGCTTATGGACATGCAGGTGGTGATAATGGATTAGGCCTTTGTTTTTATTATGGTTATCATGTGCAAGATGAACAACGCATCGCATTCTCCTACTTTATGAAGGCAAGCGAATCCAACTGGCCTGGTGCTATTCGCAACGTTGGCATCTCGTATGAAAGTGGTGAAGGCATCCCCATGTCCTTTGAAAAGGCCTTTGTGTTTTACCAACGTGGCTGTCATTTGAAGCACGCAGAGTCCATTGCTAATCTTGCTGCCTGTTTTTATTATGGTCGTGGTACCTCCAGTTCGTGGAAGAAGGCTATCCATTACTTTGAAATGGCTAGTGATTTGGGTTCAGGTTATGGTACACGCATGCTGGCTGCCTGTTATCAAGAAGGAAATGGAGTGGATGCCAATGATGCTCAAGCCATGCTTCTCTTTGAAAAGGCCATTGATCTTGGTGACAAGTTTTCCGTTGCAATGCTGTGTGAATTGTTGTTCAAGCACCATGCTTACAGCAAGATTGAACTCATGTGTACACAGTTGGCCGAGCGTGGTAATCAGGATGCCACTGTTTATTTGGGTCATTTGAAGAGTAAATTGGGTGAATGGAATGCAGCTCAAACCCTTTACAAAAAAGCAGCACTCTTTGGGAATCATGGTGACGCTTGGTACTTTTATGGAAGCACGCAGGAACGCCTTGGCACCTCTGATGGACTGATCACTGCTAAATCATGTTATCAAAAGGCATTGGAACACGCCTTTACCTTTTATGAAAACGACGCACACTTTAATTCAACGCATCCCATTCACTTTTCAGCCAACACTGCATTCAAAGCACGTTCCATCAAACCAACAACCTGCTCAAACGTTGAATTTGAATCAGCCCGTGCCTTTTATGATGGTTGCAAATCCAGTTACTCCTCTTTACTTTTCCTCACTCAAGCAGCCACTGAACTGAATCCAACAGACAAATGGATCTGTTGCCAAGACATTTACCCAAACCGCTTCAATCCAATTCACGCCATTCAACGCATCCTTTCACCTACTACTTCAATTCAAGATTTCTACAACAATCACATTCGATCCATGCAACGTGCCATTGAAGCAGTCTTCAACTCACCTGAATACCATGGAATCCGTTCCTCAACCACCACAGATGCCTACAAACACTACCCTGAACCCTCTCATGTAGTCGTCACCATCTCCTTTCACCTCTTCCGTTCCCTCCTCCTCCACTTTATATCTGATGAAACAGCTCTCTCACCAACATCCCTCGTCCTCTTCAACGCTCATCTCGAACACTCAACCATCACCATTCCACAAGAACATCTCATCGACGTTATCCTCGACATGACATTTGATGTCCACGTTCCCTTCTCCTCTCACTTTCTACAAGCATGTATCGACCATCTCGCTCGATACGATTCACAAAACAAGCTTGCTGGCCTCTACCTCGCTTTCATTATGGAAATGCAACGATTCAAAGAACATTTTCAACCACACTTTGTCACATTTAATGACTTTTACACACTTTGCAAATGTTGATTGTACTCTTTGTATTAAACCGCCTATTTTCACTCTTGCAATTCTTCCAATGTATTCTCCAATCGTGCAAACATGTCATCATCTTCAAATACACGCCTTGACCTTCCCATCAACGTCCTCAACAAACTCTTTGTCTGATTAAACATGCTCTTGACCAATGTCTCATCAACCCCCTTTTCCCTAATCGTAGAATACACTTGAGCGACATCCAAAGCAGCCTGAGCAACTTGTCTAAACCCCTCTTGTTCCACACTAGATGAATACTTGCTTGATACTGCTCTGTATCCCTTGAGTGCCATTTGAAACGCTTGTTCATATTCGTTTTGCCACAACAAGAGCGTTGAATAAGCTTCCCAAACCTTTGTCCGATGCGTCACATGACTCGTTATAGATTCCAATACATGAAGTAATTTTGAAGCAAGACGCGATGCAGGTTGATCATCTGCATCAGCTAAACTTCCTGTTACAGCAACTGTCAACACCTTGATACATTCATCATCCTCTTCTTCAAGAAAAGTAGCACCACGAATCTCTAAAAGTGTGAGGATGGCTTCCATACTTTCTGTATAGCGTTTGATATCCAATGCAGTCCAAAAATAGTTTCTCCAAATACGGTAATCTTGTCTTTTATCCTTTAATGCGTTTTGGAATGCACGAAAGGCTGGTTCTTTTTGTTTGAGTTTAAGGTGGACGGAACCAAGGTTGTTCCATGCTTCTGCGTTATCAAAGGATAAGGAGACGACGCGTGAGAAGGATTCAACTGCGATTTGCCAGTTTGAGATTTGCATAGCTGCACAACCCATGATGAACCAAACGCTTTCAAAGAGTGGGTTGAGTTGGAGGGCGAGTTGGAAACATTCGATACAGGCGGAAAAGTTGGATTGGGAGAAATGGTGATTGCCAAGGGATCGCATAGCACGGCCATAGTGTTGGTTGGAGGCGTCCCAGGATTGTTGCCAGAGTGAAGGGTCTTGACGAACGTCACCAAGGAGACAAAGGAGTTTAGGGGAGGTTGGATTGGATTCGAGTTGAACGAGCAAGAGTTTTTCAGCCTTTTTGTCTTCTTGGAGGAGACGGTAAGTATGGATGACTTGATCCCAGAGCTCAAGGGATAGGTAAATGTCGAGAGCTGAACGGAGGGCACCGAGAGCAAGGAATTGTTCTGCAAGTTCTTTGGATAATTCCCAACGTGGTTGAAGGGACAGATTGTAAAAGTGGAGGATGCGGATGGATGCAGGTGCAGTATCCTCTATGGCTATTTGGTCAACAAGAGCTTGGAGTTGAAGGACTGCACGTTCAACCGTACGAGATTTACCTGATTCAAGGCGTGAGCGGAGGAGGAGCGCCATGGTATGAATGGACCAATTGTTGGGGTGGAGAAGGACGCGTGCAACGAATGCTTGCATTTGTTCAGAGGTGAGGCCGTCAACTGGGTTGGTGTTGCGTACATTCAGACAAAAGGCCAAGAGGATGCATTGGTCAATGGAAGATAGGTTGGAATCAGCAGTGAGTTCTTGGGAAGTGGAGAGATCCTGGGAAAAGGCAATAGTTTCCAGCAAGGTGTCGTCTTGAAGTGGAAGGTTTTGAGGAACCGTGGTGACAGTTGAGGCGTCTGGGTTAGCAGAAGAGGCCAAGAGTACCAATTGAGACACTTGATTCTCTTGAAACTTTGTACGCTTGCCCAAAGCACCAGACACTTGCCATTTCAATCCACTGGATTCCTGTGCACTCTTGAACAATTCTACAGCTCGAGTATCCTGTTGGTACCATTGATAAAAGACGCCAGCTTCGAGTGCAAGTCGTGTCTTGAGATGTTGTGGCCAATCTTGCTCCATGAGACGCGTGTAGTTGAATGTACAGGAGTCGTAAATAGAAGCTACAGGGTTCTCCAAAACGCGTTGATGGACAAACTGAGCACGACATGACCACCATTTGGATGTAGTAAGGTGACGGTACTCTGTGTTGACGAGGAGTATCAAGGCTAGTTTGAGGTAGATGGCATCACCTACTAGATTGTAGCACAATTCTCCATCAATGCCAAGGTCCTGGATGATTTGAGTGGAGAGTTCCTTGGAGACTTGAGGTGGGTTAGTGAGGGGTGGTCCAGTCCATTGCGACTGGATAAAGGATTCAAGGTAAGCTATGCCAATGGAGAGGAGCTTGAGTTCAATGTCAGCATCACGCGTCAAACCTTCAATACTTGAGAAAAGCTTAGTGGAAAGTGCTGGAAGGTCTTGACTGGTGAGGGATGGAATGAGTTGTTGGGTAAGTGGATCCTGGAGCACAATGTGACAATCTCCAGAGGTGATGGCGTCAATGAACGCGTTTCCAGTGGTGGGTTGGTCGCGAAGGATCAAATCAGTCTCCATTGAAATTGCGAGAAAAAATGATTTGTCATGACAGGTCCAATTCGAGATGTTACCTTCAACGCAGACGGCACCCTCAGATGACGCGCCATCGATTCCCTAGAGCACACATTCGACTCTTGTGGAAGCTGTCGTATTTTCACCTAATCCTATTGACTTGGTCAATGGAAACAGTAAACACTTTTTACTCAAATTGGAATCACCTTCTTATGAAGCTTACACATCTTCATGGCCAACAAATAGGTCTGATTCACATCATCAGCAACATTGAACATGGTAATCAAGTTGGTGTCACCCCTTACAAGTCTCTTTTGAAGGTACAAAGAGGCACAAGAGATGCTGAATTGAGAGGATTCCATGATGGGATGGAGATAACACTTGTAAAATGTAGTCACTTTTGTATCTGTCCAATTGATTTGAAGTGAGAGTTCCTTGGTACCCTTGATGGCAAGCTTTTGAATGTTGTATCCTGCTGCATCACGAAAGGCAGATGCACTTTCTGTGGTTGTTTCAAGTTCAATAACAAGCGTATCTGTTGCAAAACACATTATTTAGCTCGTCGATTATACAGACCACTTGCTCCTTTAATAAGAGTTTCGGTTTGGTGTTTCAAATCTACAGACTGCATCTCATGCTTGGTTGACTCACATGCGGATTGTTGGTGTGGCTGAAAAACCAAGTATGGCCAAGTCCATTGCAGCCATCCTCTCTGAACGCAACAACCTAGAAAACGCATCCATCCATCCATCCCAATCGTCTCATTCTTCCATTAGAGAGAAGGAACCAATCGATTTTGTCGTAATTTCTCATTTCCCTATCAATGGAACAATCAACGCGTCCAAATGACAATTACTTCGGTCCTCGGCCATCTCACCGAACAAGATTTTGCTCCAGATTACGCCAAGTGGAGTGGATGCGATCCTATCGAATTATTTGAGGCGTCAATCATAACAACACTCTCCAATAATGCAAATCATTACCATTATATGCGCTTATATGCATCTAGGACATGCGTCAAATTGCTCAAAACCTCAAGCAACTATGCCGTACAAGTGACGTATTGATGATTTGGACAGATTGTGATCGTGAAGGTGAACACATTGGCCATGAAGTAGCTCAAATTTGCAAAGAAGCGAAACGCACCATACGCGTCCTTCGTGCTCGATTCTCTGCAGTCACTCCAGCTGAATTACACAAAGCATGCAGACAACCAGTTGAACTGGATATGCGCATGGTGCATGCTGTTGAAGCACGCATAGAATTAGATTTACGCATTGGATCCATTTTGACGCGTTTTCAAACCATGTTCCTCCAACGAAAGATTCCAGAGTTGGGCAACATGGTCATCAGTTATGGCCCGTGTCAGTTTCCTGCACTCGGGTTCGTGGTACATCGATTTCTTCAACGTAAAGAATTCATCAAGGAAACTTTTTACAAAATAGTCGTGACAGTCACCAAGGATAACCAACAAGTCGTCCTGCATTGGCAACGGGAACATTTGTTTGATCAGATGATGACTGTCTTACTCTGCAATCTCTGTATGCGATCGCCTCGTGCACGCGTCACCAACCTTACTCAACAAGAAACGAGCAAGTGGCGACCACTCCCCTTGACCACTGTTGAAATGCAGAAATGTGGAGTACGCTTCTTACGCATGACTTCTCATCAAATCATGCAGATTGCAGAATCGCTTTATCAACGAGGTTACATTAGTTATCCTCGTACAGAAACCAATGAATTTGATGACAAATTCGACTTTAGACGGTTGATTGATATGCAAACTCAACATGCTCAATGGGGACCATTTGCACGTGAATTGTTGGATGGCGGATTTCAACCACCTCGCAAAGGTAAAAAGGATGATAAGGCACATCCACCCATTCATCCGACACAACTTGCACAAGGATTGAATGAACGTGAAGCACAACTTTATGAGTTCATTACACGTCGGTTCCTCGCTTGCTGTTCAAGGGATGCAAAGGGTCAACAAACCAAAGTAGAATTTACATTGGCGACAGAAGTATTCACCACGAGTGGGTTGATGATTACAGAACGCAATTACCTTCAGGTTTATCCCTATGATGTGTGGAAGGGTAATTCCATTCCTCCCTTTACTCTCCATGAAGAAATCGTACCAACATCCATTGACCTAACTACATCCACCACCAAAGAACCTGCACTCCTCACTGAAGTTGACCTTATTGCATTAATGGATGAACATGGCATTGGAACCGATGCAACTATTCATGATCACATTAAAAAGATTCAGGATAGAGAGTACGTTTTATTGCAGGGTGGCCACTTTTTACCCACCAACCTTGGACTGGGTCTCATTCAATCTTATGATCAAATTGGATTTGAAAAGTCATTGAGTAGGCCACTGCTAAGGCGTGAAATGGAACAAGATTTAGTCAAGATTTGTCAAGGAACACTTTCCAAATACGACATGATTCACCATACAGTTGAACAGTACAGGCAAGTCGTGATCAAGACTATGCGAGCCTCTCATATCCTCGAACAAGTAACCACTATCACCGTTTTATTAACCACACACATGTAGACAATGCGTCAACAATTATTCTAACCAGCTGGCTTTGGTCGATGTGTATCAACAGCTGCAATGTCTGCCTTGAACCTCGACTCCTCACATCCATACGCCTTTGGTACCAATCGAATCAACGTATGTAATGGAATTCGAATATAAGGTAACTCATCCTGACTGTAATTGTGGAAATATGCATACAAACACCTCAGAATAGCCTGATGACCGATAATCAAAATGTTGTGTTGTCGTTCCAGTTCCATAATGACAGGTTCCAGTCGAAGTACAACATCCTTATAACTCTCACCACCCCTATACCTGTAATTGAATTTGTCTTGGTCACGATTGGCATAGTCTTCAGGGTATGCTTCTTCAATTTCCTCATATGTCAGACCATCACACTGACCTGCATTGATTTCATCCAATGCCTTCCATGTTAACTTTGGATACGGTAACAACTCGCCCGTTTGAATGGTCCTTCTCAATGTACTCGTCCAAACCGTCAACTTTTCATCACCCAATGCATCTTGAATCAACGTTGGAAGCACTTGAGAATATTGTAAGCCACGGGGAGATAACAGTGCATCACCACCAATCTTGCCTTCCACATTAAACAAACTCTCACCATGCCTAGACAGGAATATCTTGCGTTTTTCAATATGCAAATTCATCAAATAGTAAATAATACGACTCTCCAAATGTCCCAAAATACGATGTACAATAACTTGACTTCCCACATCAATCAATTTCAAACACGTCGCATGCTGCAAGTACTCCTCTTCCTCTGGATTCATCTCTTCATACACTTCTTCATAATGTTTGATCCGTTCCATAAAATCCTTTACAGCAGCACCATCTTCCTCACCCTCATAATCAGGAGACTTGAGTTTGACTTCAGTAACATTTTCCATTACAACATCCTTATCATTGCAAATACTTTCAATAAACATGACATGTGGTTGACAATCCGATTCCACACATGCATTGTAAATGAGCTGACGACGTGCTCGTGTAGAATTGGTGGCATCGTAAATAGCAACATTGGAGGTTGGAAGGGCGAGCCAGTCAAGGAGTTCAGTGAGGACATGTGAGGCTGCTTCTTGACGTTGAGCAAGGGCTTGTGTGTTATGGTAATCAAAAAAGGAATGGGGGAGATGAGCACCGTAATGGGCACGACGGTATGCGCCAACGTTGAAGACACGTGTTGAGAGGCCTAGCCAATTGAGGTAACGACATACTTTTTGGGAAATGTAAGTTTTGCCTCTTGCTGGAAGGCCTACGAGCTAAGGGTGGTGAGTGAGGGGGGAGGATGTGAATGGGGATTACGATACAAATGACCTTGTAATTACCTAAAAGGGGATGATGCGAAAATGAGTGTGGGATTTTACCAATTGTGGGCATGAGATTTTTCAAAAGTGGAGAGTTTGTGGTGGTGGAAAATGATACCTTTTTCTCTTCTTTTAGTTCTATTATAGTGCAACTGTTGAGGTGGTTCTGTGTTGAATCTCAACTTGCATGATGCTTGTTGGAATTGAGCAGGGGTGGTTGCTGTATCCCAAGAAAAAGTTTAGTTGTGATATTAAAAGACTACAAGTAAACTTGTTAAATTCACATTTAAACTAATACTGCCCAGTACTTACTCCTTCAAGTAGCCATCCACAATCCTCCTCTAGCACCACAGTGTAAAGAAACTCAGCACCACCACCACTAAAAAATTCTTGCCTTTCTCCACAGTCATGCTTCAGTTTGCCATTGCAGTGCTCGGCATCTACGCCTGCTTCCTCACCTGGGGAATCCTCCAAGAACAAGTCTCAACAAGCACCTATGGCCCTCAAAACGAACGCTTCACCCATTTCATCTTTCTCAACACAGTTCAAGCAATCTCTGCTTCAATCGTCTCCTACCTCTACCTCAAAGGGATCAAACGCGTCCCAATCACGTTTCCATCAGGTCCACTCCTCACCAAATACCTTCAAATCGGTCTCAGCAATTTCCTCGCTTCACCATTTGGTTATGCATCAGTCAAATACATTGACTATCCAACTAAATTACTCGGCAAGTCATGTAAACTCGTTCCTGTAATGTTCATGAACCTCGTACTTTATAGAAAGAGATTTCCGACGTACAAGTACGTGTCGGCTGCACTAATCACGATTGGTGTGAGTAGCTTCATGTTGTTGCAGTCAAAGGGCGGAGTGACCAAGACCAAAGCCAATAGTATGTGGGGTGTCATGCTGTTGTCTATTAATTTGTTGATGGATGGGGCTACGAATAGTACGCAGGATAGGATATTTCATACATTCAAGGAAGTGACTGGATTGCATATGATGTTGTTTATGAATGTGTTTGTAGTTGGATACTCGATGATTTACTTTAGTGTGCCTTGGATTAGTGAGAATGAGTTGTGGAGAGCATTGGAGTTTTGTGCAAGGAATCCAAAGGCTTGGGTTGATATTGGTGTTTTTGCGTTTGCTGGTGGATTGGGTCAGTGTTTTATCTTTTATGCACTTGAAAAGTATGGAAGTGTGAGTTTGGTGACTGTAACGGTTACGAGAAAGATGTTTTCGATTTTGTTGAGTGTATTCATGTTTGGACATGCGTTGGCTGGGCAACAATGGTTGGGTGTTGCATTGGTGTTTATTGGCATTGGATTGGATGCGTACATGAAGATGCAGGCCAAGAAGGAGGATAAAAAGAAGAAGAAGGATGAGGGACCGACAGAGACGCCTGTGGAAACAGAAGTGATCAAGGGTGGTAGAACCAAGGTAGCAGTGGTGGATGCTGATGCACTACATGAAAAGGTGCAAGGTAACTCTCATTAAAACTGACAATCATTTATCCCTCCCCTTGTCATCCACATCCTCACCCTCGGTCAACAATAGAATGACAAAATTCTTCTTTTTCCTTGTAGTTTCATTCACATCCTGATCCGCTGTATCTGCTGGAGCTCTCAACAGCACACTTGCGAACACAACAGCAAGTTTCTCAACACGCAACTGATCACTCTTGTCACCTTGTGCCACAATCTGTCTAATAAAAGACACAATGTAAAGGAATACAGCAAGATGGGAGGGTGGCAATCCCTCCAATATGCGCAGTGCACCTTCCTTGTCGGTTACAGCAAGACATTTTGCATAAAGACGGGCTGGAATGACACTCTCAGGCAGAGCTTCAAGGAACTTGAGCAGGCATTCAGCCATGGAATGAACTCCGATCCACTCATCATCCAATTGACTCTGTTCATCACTATCACGACTGGTTGTTCTACTGATTTTAAGGCGACGTGTAATGCGGTTGGGGTTGAGCAATGGTGATGGCATGAGATGATGGAGGTTGTCTTGAGGTACAGAAAGGGACGTGGTCAAGGGTTCATCCAAAAAGTCATCTTCAAGAGTATTGAAGGATTGTGCACTTGGCGATCTGGAAATGGATTTGGGCTTGTCCAATTGTAAACGTACCGCTTCAAACTCTGAACCTGTGTCTAAACACTCACGAATGTACGTCACGAGATGTTGATCACCTGATGAGAGGAAAAGTGACTCCAAATGCAATCCATGGGTTTGAATAAAATCAACCATACGCCATAATTCAAATGGAATGCTCATTTGTTTCTTGTACTTTGAATACAATTGATCAGGAAGGGGTCGCACTGGTTCTGTATGGGTGAGAAGGCGTTCAAGACTGGTCGCAAAACAGGTTGGAAGGTACGTGCCTGAAACGGATAAAAAGTAATCTTTGCCATTTTCAAGATGAAGGATGAGAATGTCTTCAATGGTATCCTTGCCATAATTGAGTGCAGGTGCAGAGGTGGAATCAACGAGTACAGTCATGGTCACTGTAATGGTTTCACCTGGAAGGAGGACACCACGTTGAGGATTCACCCAAAGCCATGGCTTGCAAAACTGCTCTTGTTCTAACTTGGGAACAAATCGGAATTGTAAAAAGACTTGACCAACATTTTCGATGGTAAATGTCAGGATTTTAGCACCAAGGTAAGCCACTTGTTCATAATCAAAGAACAAAGGCGCCACTTTGGCATCTGGCATGCATTCATTTTCATACTTGTCAAGTTCACGAAGGACGGCACTGTGTACTTTGACTTGTTGTTCATGGTTGATGGTCTTGATGAGTACTTCGAATTGAGCAGAGACGGGTTTATGGTCACTTGAGAGCATTTCCATATGACCACGGTAGTAAATTTGATGGACACGATGGACACTAAATGTTTTGCTTCTCCACAACACTCGGTCACACCATGCAGGAGACCTTTTCTTTTCACTCGTATCAAATTCATCTGTACCAAGGTCGTACTTGTAAGTTGGCATAAAGTTGATGGTACCTTCCTGGAAATCTGAAAAGGCTCGTTGCAATTGTCGCTGCTTTGATAGTTGATCAGCTTCAAGGAGTGGTTCAAAGTTGGCTTCCTTGACGTGTGCTTTGATCACTTCATCATTCAAATCCAATCGATAGTTCAAATCACCCATCCAAAACAAATGATCACATTCAAAGATGGACAAAGTTGCACTAGGAGCATCTAGATTCAAGGCACCAACGAGAGCAGTTGCAGCACCACCAACAGCAGCAGATGCAGCAAGATTAGCCCGTGAAAGTAGACTGGTGGAGGTGGGAGGTGAGGCACCGAGGATGCTGGTGACCAAAATCGGCTTCTTGGGTGGTTCTTGAGTAAATACAAGCCTTCTACAGATTTCTTCATAATCTTGGTTACGCCTTTCCACAGCAGCAGCATCGGCAGGAAGGTGACAGTTTACAAAACACAAAGTGGAGTCACGAAACTGAAATCGAACACCAACCGCTCCCTTGTTGCCCATACCCATCAATCCAGTCCCAAGTGCACTGGTTCTCACATGTTTGATTTCATGAAAGTGCTGTAGCTGTACATAGACCACAATCAACATTCCCACCAACTGTCTTGATGTCAATTTAACGTATTCAGAGTGCTGTTGTGCCAATGCCTTTTCAATCAATTCACACCACTCTTCTTCCTTTTGATTGTCAATCAATACATACGATTCAGGCGACAGGTCCAACTCTTGGAATCCAATCACATAAATATGAGGATCCGAGATGGATGTGAGCCATGTGGTGAGGTACTCTGTGCAGGACTGTCCATTGACATTCCACGTTCCAGTGAAAATTACCTTGTCTTCAAATGTGGTGAATTGAGCTTCTCTGGCAGTCATTTCACGCGCTGCCCATTCTTCCTTGATGGCAATGATTTCATTTGAGGTACTGTGGTCACCCACTTGAGTACTGAATGACGCTGTGTCACTCACAGAGGAGACGGACATGATGGGATTGAGGTCATCCGCAACTTGCTGTTGGAGATCCTTCATGGAAGTGAGATGAATGGATCCGTTTCGATGGATGGTGTCAACAGGGTCACTAATGGAGTTCCAAACCTGTTTGAATACAGGATAATAAGCAGCCCATTTGTGTGAACCACCACGATATCTGAAATTGTGTTCTTCTGCCGTAGATATGGCCTTTTTCAACGCAGTCATCAGAGGTTGGATATCAGCCATGGAGGAAAACTGCATGTTCATTTCTTGATTCATGGTGGAAAGGGTGAGGTTAAAGACTTTGTTGTCTGATTCTGTGGAAGGATTGAGTGGATCAAGTGTCGTTTGTTCAATGGAGATGCGAGTATCCATGTAAATGGAGAGGGTCTGAGTAATCACATTGGCTGATCCACTATTAAGGAGGAATACACTAGGCGCAATCAGGGGGGGGTGGATCAAGGGGACAATTACCAGGATTCCTGATGAGGTGTATCTTTGTTTGTAATGAGAGCAGCGATGCACTTGATCCGCTTCTCATCACTCGCCTGCCATACCTGCACAGCCTCACTACACGTTTCCGAAGGTCGAAGTAATCTGCAAACTGTCCGCAAATCGGTTTGGATCATGAGAATTTTTTTTTGATATTTTAATATGATTGCCGCTCGCCGCAGAACACAAGGAGCAAATGCGGCCCAACCACTCCGTCGTAAACCCAAGGAAAAGATTGTTCGTAAATTCGCATGCTATCCACCTTGATCCCCCCTAATCTCCTCTAGTTGGAATTAGAACACGTGTTGGGATTCACCTCCATCAAAAACTATGCACTCGCCATCCACCCCTCTGAAGATCTTTTAGCTTATCTTGCAGGTTGCGTTGTTGTCCTCTACAACGTTAAACGTAATCGTCAAACTGCTCATCTTGTAGCAACAGCCAATTATGTTCCCAGTGCTTCTGAAATCGCACCAGCTTTGAATGCTGCACGCCCCACCGTGTCTGAAAAGAAACAAAAAGAGGTCATCAAGGTGCTTTCGTGTGTTGCATTTAGTTCATGTGGGAATTACGTGGCTGCAGGTGAAATGGGACATCATCCACGTATTCTTATATGGGAAATCAGTAGTGGGAATTTGATTACAGAGATGCAGAGCCATCGATTTGGTGTATTGGCACTTGCTTTTTCACCCAATAACAAGTATTTGGTGTCTGTGGGCTTCCAGCACGATGGATTTCTTTGTGTGTGGAATTGGAAGCAAGGTGTCAAATTAGCATCCAACAAGATTAGTACAAAGGTTCATGCGCTTGCGTTTGCAAAGGATGGATCGTTTTGTGTGACGGCTGGCTTGAGATCACTCAAATTTTGGTACTTTGATGCTAATGGTAATTTACCACCGAGCAAGACGATGGGAGTAAAGTCTCATGTCAAGGTATTGGAAGGAAGGATGGGTGTATTGGGCGATTTAAAGAGTTCATGTTTTGTGGATGCTGCCTGCGGTCGTGGTCCTGATGGCAATGATTACACTTACCTCATCACTTCAAATGGTCTCTTGTGTCTGTTTGTAAAAGGACGAATTCTGGACAGATGGATTGATTTGCAAGTCAAGTCTGCAAATGCACTGCATGTCATGGACAATTTAATTGTTTGTGGATGTTCTGATGGTATCGTGAGACTGTTTGAGCCAGTCACATTGAACTACATTGGAACAGTGCCCAAACCATTCAACTTGTGCATGGAATTGAAATTGGATTCTAAACCAGAAATTCAATTGGATGATGTGTTTCCAGATACACTTGGTGTGAGGTTGAATGCAGATGGTGACAAGCTGTGCTGTATTTACAGTGACAAGAGCATGCTGGTATGGGAAATCAAGGAAGAAATGCGAGTGAGCAAGATGCGCTCATTTCTCTATCATTCTGATGTGGTGTGGGGTGCAGAGATGGTGCCAGTGCAATTGAATGCTACGCCTGAAGAGAAGCATCAGTATCCTGATGGTACATTTGCCACGTATTCCTCGGATGGAACCATACGATTTTGGAATTGGAATAACCTCAATCAACGATTCACCATATTTGATGAAAAGGGCAAGCCATTGAGGCGCATGGGATTGGCCAAGGAACTACTGCAGATTCATTACATGGATATGGAATGGATGAAAACCATCAAGGAAAAGAAGAGTGTACCTGGAGATGCCAACACTTCCACTTCCGTCACCGATCCTGTGGTGGGCATCAGGACATTGAAGATGAGTCAGGATGGTCTTTACATGGCAACAGGTGACCGTCTTGGTAATTTACGCGTACACACGCTCAAGGAATTCGAATTGCAAGTCTACCATGAAGCACACGATGCTGAAATCATGACACTAGACTTTTCATGCAATCCACTCTTCAAGGATTATCCTTACTTGCTCACATCAGCTGGAAGAGATCGCTTGGTACACATTTTTGATGTTCGCAACAACTTTTCACTCATGCAAACCTTGGATGACCACTCTTCCTCCATCCTTTCAGTAAGTTTCGCAGACAAGGGTCGCAAGTTGTTGAGTCTTGGTTTGGACAAGAGCATCATGTTTAGAAGTTGCACATTTGATGACAATCCACCCTTTTATACCACCTACCACATCCACAGTGACCGAATGACCCTCTATGAGATGGATTTTGACGAGTATCATGATCAAATTGCTGTGGTGACTCAAAACAGATGTGTCAACCTGTTTGATATCACGTCTGGTAAACAAACTTCTTCTCACAAATCAAATGTAGTGGATGATTCCACAGCACCTGATGGCAGTTTGATTCATGTCAAGTTGGATCCTTCAGCTAGTTTCGCAGTGACTGCAGGTACGGACAAGCGCATTCGCCTAGTAGATTTGGCCAATGGAACAGTTCTTGCTGCTCAAGGTGGTCATTCAGAAATGATTACTTCTGTACATTTCACAGATGATTGCAAGCGTATCGTGTCCACTGCAGCTGATGGTTGTATCTTTTTATGGAAGGTGGATAAGCAACTTGGTGCCACCATGCGCAGTCGTCATGCTAAATTGATAGAGGAAAAGCAAACGCAAGATCAAGCGGAATTGGAGGCACTTGTGGCTCAAAAGGTCGCAGAAGAGGCTGCTTGGAACGATGAGCCCATGTCTGAAGCAGAAATGGAGGAGCATATGAAGCGTACTGTACGTGATATCCTGTCCAAACGAACGCGCAAAAATTCTAATCAGTCAGTCAACACCGTTCTCACAGCAGATGAATCTGAAATGTTGGATGATGAAGGTGATTCTGGTGGTGGTTCTGAAGAGGAATCAGAGGAAGAATCTGAAGAGATTGAATCCACTGACAAGTTCACCTTCAAAGTCACTCAAACACCTCGACCCACCAAACAAGTATTGCTCTCCATTCATGAGGACGACATGGATGACACTGTGACCAATGCATCAACCGTGGATTCTGATGAAGAGATTCGTGCCAATCCATTCATTAGAGAATCCTTCCATGAGTACCTTGAAGGTCCCATGTCTGTATTTACTCCAAGAAATCGCAATAGCATCAGTGCCAACTACTTGATGACGGTGAAAGTGAAGCAACAGTTGGATACTGAAGTGCAGCAAAAGAGACGTCGTTCCACCTTTGGTGCAAATGTCAAGAGTGATGATGAATCCAAGACACCCAAATCACTTTCGCCCATCATGTCACCCTCTCAAGCACGCGCAATGAGACGATCCCCATGGGATGTGAGTGTACAAGAGAGTGACCTCTCTGTCTTTATGTCACCTGATACACCAAATGACAAGGCTAGGCACAGACGGTCCCTTTCCAATCCAAACGAAGTTCCCTCTTTTGCTCAGCCTACACAAGCGTCTCGTAGCAGAGTAGACTCATCCAGTCGTTCGTCAAGTGTCGCACGTAGCAGGAAACCAAGTACAGAAAACCTTAACAAAAAGTCGGACATTGCAGCAGAAGTAGAGCGCACTCGTCAACGACTTGCTCAACTTGGCATCTTTCAACCCCCACAATCCTCCTCAAATCAATCACAACAACCACCAAAATCACCCAATCTCCTAACACCACCGCCGCCAAGACGTAGACGTCGTTCACGCACAGACGTAACAGAACTCGAACAAGGTCGCAAAACCCCTGAGCCACCTTCTTCTCATGGTACTCCATTTCCCCTTATCAGTAACAGCTGCATTCATTGTACTTTAGGCAGTCCAGTAACCGGACATCGTGAAGCAAGTTTACTCCACCGTGTTCGTGAATGTCGAACTCAACTCTTCAACGCATTATCAGAATACTCATATCTACAAGAAACCACAAGACCACTCAACAGTGAGCAAACAAGTGTATTGAATCTCATCAAGGAGGATTTTATGCGAATGAAACAGGATTTGGAAGGAGTATTTCCTGAACGGCCCAGTGTTTCGTTTAATGTAACACAAGAGCAACCCAAGGATTTTACTCATTTGTTGTTGGAGAACTATTCTGATTTGTTGGTTGGAATGGTGCAGGACAAATTGGCCATGATCAACAAAGAGTAATTGTGGATAGAGAAGGAATAAAGGGAGGAATTAGCCTTGGACATCAGTGGTGTGGTGACTCTTTTTTCACTTTTTTTCATGGCATCCGTCAAATCCCAACACGTTGAATTGTTTTCCACCAGTGCCAACATTCACGACATCCAGTACTCTTCTGATGGCAAGATGATTGCTATTGGGGTAAAGGGTGGGCTTGATTTTATTTGCACAAAGGTAATCTGTCGCTCATTTACTTTAGCTCACTCCCTTTAGACTTGGAACCTGATCAAATCGTCTACAGTTGATGGTACAGTACACTGTATTGCATGGCACCCCACTAAAAGCAGACTGCTTGGAGCAGTGGACCGTACACTTATAGTCTTGGACACCAACGTAAATGCACTTGTTGGGTGCTCATACCTTTAGAAATGGGAAGATATTGATAAAGTCGAGCTTCCTAACACGCCCAGTCAACAAGAATCAAGGCGTCAAGACATTCGTTCAGTTGCATGGTTACCTGATGGCGATTTGTTTGTATGTGGAACTGCCTGTGGCGAAGTCTATATTGTGGCAAGTTTTCCTACTAGTTCCACTCATCTGGATAGGGAGAGGCGATCATGTTGTTTGATGGTGACCTTTTCAAAGCGGATCACATGATTGTGCAGATTGTACCTGTGGATGACGTGTCTTTCATTGTCGCTGCTGCTGTCAAAAAGGGCGACAAAGGTTCCAATCAAAACGCCAAAAGCATGCTATGTAAGTTTAAACTCCAAAATTGCGGTGAATTGGTTATCGAGTGGTGAGTTGAATCTCTGGTGCTTATGCCAACAGATTTAGGAAACAAGAAGTGGATGATGGCGAGAATGGATTTGGTATTTCTTCTGTCGTGGATAGCCAAGTTTTTGTTGGCTCAAGATGGGCAGTAAGTCACTTGCATTAGCACTCTGACTTTTTAGGAATGCATTTATCAAGTGGATGTGACTACAGGCAAGTAAGTGCTCAAGAGGAGGAAATTTGATATGATGGTAGTGAAGGCGAGAGCTATTTTGAATTCTATATCCCAACGAAATCATGCACATGTGACCCTTGCTATTGTACTGATCGTGAATGGTGTGTACCTGTAACCTTTGGTGCCAATGACAAGTACCTTGCAAGTGGAAATGGGAAGGATTTAATGATCTGGGACAGCAAGACTGGTGACTATCTTTTGGAATTACAGCCTGATCTGTTTGATGCAGGTAGTTTGAGGCGTTTGATTGTCAATCCTGCAAATTCAAACGAACTGCTTGGGCACTATGATTCTACAAGTGTGATTGTGCAAGTTCAATTGCTCTACTATTCACAAAGTTTAGTTGGAAAATTTCTAATGCTGTGGTTGACCTTTTGGAGAAATCAAAGGTAAGAAATTTTTATGTGGTGCTGGGTTGCTTAGTTGTTCAAAGAGGATGAGTTCACTGCTATTGATATGGATGAAATGTCTGCTGAAAAGGTAAATGCTTTAGTGTAGACACTAATAGCTACTAGTTATTGGGCTTCTTGCAGACCAATCGATCTAGCACATATGCACCTTCTATGTGCAAGTACCAACGTTAATTTACAACAATCAAAACTGCTAAATACCAAAAGTGTCTCATGTAAATCGTAAAACAAAAAAGTTGCTTTTGTTGCTCACTTTTGTATGTACCGCATTATCCGCCCTTTGTCCTTGAGGTGAAGCCAAGCCAATGCCCAGTCGTACAGAGCACCCCAACATCAGCAACGCAGCAACTGCTAATCACTTTTTCACCTTCATGAAATTCAAAGAACCACGACCATTCAGGATTGCACGAATCATCACCATCATCGTCCTGTTGTTTATTCTTGCTACCATCATCACATTTAACGTTTTACGATTTTACAATACTCCATACACCACTCAAATCTCCATCAAGGATGAAGGCAGTGGAATAGAAGAACAGAAATTCCAGAGTGTGAGAAGAGCAATTAAAAAACTCAAGAGAAGGTGGTCTTCGTGGGACTGAAGCATGGCAGTTCCTGTCAGATAGGCAAAAGAGTAAATAGAATCCACTTTGGACATCAGTACTTTTTCTCATGTCCACATCATCTCAGATCTTTTGCAATGTACGCGTCATCAGCGACTGGTCACTCCAAGATCAATACGGCAATCTCCTCACACAAGACAAATCAATCGTCAAAAACGTCTCTGATCGTCTCCACAAATCCCTTGACAAATATACTCTGACGATCCCACCACCTCTCATCACATCCCTCCTTCAATTCAAAAACGAATGGCAGATTGCACTATCACCAGATGGATCAACACTTGCAATCGTACAAGATGCTAAATTAGAGTACCGTGTACGTGAATCTAATTTTGAAGAGGTTTATGCTACACACGCGTTTGGACAATCTTCTCCTTCTAAATGGCGTCAAATTACATGGTCAGCTGATGGGAAGGTACTTGCTGTATCTAGGCACGACGGACATGTTGAAATTTATGACGAAAAGGCGGATTTGTTGATTACTGTGCCATCCAGTCGATCGTTACACTCTCAGCAAGAGGGAGCAGTAAGTGATGGTGCTAGTCTGTTTGTGGAACCACTTTCCGCAGTATTGTTTGTTGGGAACGCGATTGCACATGCAAATCTGTATGAATTGATTGTGATTGGGATGGATGGTCAATTGGTTAGTTTCATGATTAATGTGAACCATGCAGGTGGTGGGAGAAGGGCCAAGACGACCTTTTCAGTCAACCACAAGTTTGATACGAGCCCATGGCATGCATTAGTGACATGTGCGGCTGTGAGTGCTGATGGCAAATTTCTTTGTGTGGGCGGCAAATCTGCAAAGGAAGGATCAAGTGGTCAAAAGGAACAAGTGAGCATGTACAAGATCTTGAGTCAAGAGCCTCATTATCAAATTATGTACGATGGTGGTTCCAAGCAAGTTGTGCAACGCAATCAAACAGTTCCACTATTCAAAAAGGTTATGGAAAGGGTTAATTTGTTCAGGACATCCAATGAGTGGATCGATGATGTAGCAAGGATCCTTTCTATCTCTCCAAGTGGTAATCATGTGATCATGGTGGATGTGGGCGGCTCTCTGTTTTACTGGCAAGTAAAGGATGAGACTTTGGAATTGACAAAAGTGTGGTCCAATCAGGAATTGGCACATCAAGTGAATGCAGATGAAGAGGATAGAGTGACGAATGTACGATGGAATGCAGATGCTACCATGGTGCTTGTGTTTGCTTCTGGAAAGGTGCTGTTGACAGGTTTGGATGATTTAAACAACAGATTGGCAGAATCAAATTGCTTCAAGACAGTCGTGGCAACTAGTAGGTTGGTATCCAACGAGTTTTATGCATTGGAATGTCAAGAGTCACTGATGAAGGCACGCATGGTGGGTGACAAGATGGTGTTTTCTCGTGTTCGAAAAGGGGAGGAGGAAGAAGATAGTAAGGACATGCTAGATATGATGCGAATGATTCTCTCATGGCTCAATTGGATCCTTTATTACATTGTGAGTTTGTTTGTTGGTCAGTACAATGTGGATTCGTGGAGGAATGATGGATGGAAATCCTTTCCAGTTCGCAAATACCGTCTCATGCACTGGAAGCAAACCAGTTCATTGGATTTGTTGATGCACAAGATTGAATTGTTGGAATTTGATGAAGCCATTCAATTTGCCCAAGATCATGGATTGGACCTGGATATTGTGTACAAGGCCATGTGGGTGGATGCTCAGGTCACACCAAATTCCATTGCTAATTTAACCAACATCAAGGATATTGTATGGGTATTGACAAGTTGTGTGGAGAGGATTCCTAGCTCACCTCATGAGATGCGCTTGCTATTGCATTATGGTTTGGAACGCACAGATATTCAAGATGAAGTACAAAGTGGGGAATTGGATGACGTGCAGGTGCTCAAATGCAAATTCAGATTAGTTTTGCTCAAGTATCTTGACCGATTGGATACATTTGAACAAGTCATGGAGACCATTTACACTGAATTCGACGTGCAAGACAAGATGAAGAACTTTTCACAGGATTTCCTTGCATTTCGTGATGTTAATGTGGTGCTCTTTGCCATGGAATTAGCGCAACAAGGAAGACTCAATTTGCTCAAGATTCTTGTGGAAAGATATGCCAAGGACCTCTTACCTTTTAGGTATACTATTCTGGACAACCTTCCAGAGACATTGGATCCAAGTACTTTTGCAGACTTTTTACCTGGTTATGAAGACGACACAGAGACGACTTGGAGTTCATTCAACATCTCAGATAGTGAACCTGATTGGGTGGAAATCGAGTTCAAGGAACGACTTGGTTGGGTGGAAGATGCTTACTCTTCTGATCTCGGTGCCATTGATACTGAACGCATTCCCTATCCAGGTGATATACGACTGGCTGAACAGTGGTACAGGCAGCGTGCATCCAATGTGGATTATGTCTCTGGTAGAATCGATTACTCCATTTCCCTCTTGGAACAAGGTCTTGTGGGTAATGTAAGTGCATTGAAGCCGCTCATTACAGAAGTCAAGTGGTTTGCCAGTGTGTGCAAGGCCTTTTGGAGTGTACCATCCTCTAAAATGTCCACCATGTCCTTTGGTGAATTTAGAGAGTTGGCTGATAGCAATGTTGTGGAATTGCTCTTGTCCTGCACAGATGTTGAGCGCTTTTCAATCAACTTTCATGAGTTTGTGATTCCATTCATTCAACGATGCATTCAATCCAGCCCTTCCAGTGAAGCCATCCGTGTGACATTGTTTGACAATATTCTCATACTTTCAAAGGATCATTTAGAGTGTGTTTTTATTGCCATTGAAGCACTCAAACAGCACTCTGCATCCTTGCAGATTGTCTGTGATCGTGATTTACTTGCGTTGGGTCTTGCCTCCTTGTATGGAAGTGAACTACCTTGTTCAGAATCAGATTTCACCCCCTACACTCAAGTACTCGCGGGTATGGACACCACTGGTCATTCTGTCAACGGATCACCTTCCACCATTCGTGATTTGACATCAGCCAAGAGCATCTTTGCAGAAATCAGTAATAGGGATGATGCTTACATTGCAGAAATGCATGCACGTCTTGCAGTTCATTTGATGGCATCCAGTATCATGGACAAATACCGACTTGCCCTTCCCCTCAAATGGTACATGTCCAGTTCTACAAAGGTAACCATTCAACAACAAGTGTTTGATTTGGTGGTCAAGAATGGTCTTGAAAAGACAAGAACTGTTTCTGGAAAGAGATTTGGTCCCATTTTGGATGATTTGATGTCAAGTTTGAATTTGTTGGTGAATGTCTATCAAATCTTTCCTCAATTGGACACCATTCAGTCACAAGAGAATGTAATGACTCAAGTGCTGCGTTATGGTCTCTTTGCATGGACACCAAAAGAGTTTATTACATTGAACAAGGAACAGATGGAGCACATTATCCTCAAAGTAGCCACTGATTTCATTGATGGTGCTGACAATGCAACCAAGGACTCTGGATCCATCAAATTAGCCTTGGATTGCCTTGCACTCATTCCCACATCCCCTATGGCTCATTCCTTGACCAACCTCATTGAAGCCATGTCCGTCTTTTCCAGTTACAAATTACAAGTACGCAAAGGCATCTCGTTGCTCCCAATCCACGTACGCCAATCCACCAATCGCTTTTCTTTTGTAGAATTACTTGTCAACAAGCAAGGCGACCTCTATCGTCAACCAAAATTCCTCATCAAACTATTGGGTTATTTGGAATTGGATCAAGATACGCTTGCATTAGCACGTTTGTGGGAAATTATTGCTGAAGAAGCGGCCAAGCACGATGATGTACCCAAGGCCATTGCTGCATACAAGCAACTCTTTGGCATCAAGACACAACACAAGGAAAGTGCGTTGGTGTTCAAAAAGGCTTGTGCCTCCATTACCCATTCCACAACCATTCCCATTGAAACAAAGTATGAATTGTTGAGTGAGTATGTGACCATGTGTGATTCTATGGAATTGTTTAATGCATTGGAAGATTGGAAATTTGCCATTACAGACGCTACTGCTGTCAAGGGACTTGAACCAATTGACTTTTACTCTTCGGTTGGTGAACCAGTGGCTCTGGAACCCAAGGATATCAGTGAGGTGCCTGTGGAGTTTGGTAAGGGTTGCAATGACCAAGATTTGTTGGATCAGTGTCATTCCATCAAGGATAATCGATTCATTTTATGGAATTTGATGGAATTGTCCCAAGTAAGCAATTTTTTATTCACATTGACCATCTTTAGCCTCAACTTGCAACCGATTACCTGACTGAATCTGCTGGATTAGCAGCCTACTATCAAGCACTCGTTGACATTCCCTTTATTCATTCGAATGATGGTACTCTGATTGAAACCACTCAACTGCCCACCACCACTCTCCTTGATCTCGCTCGTCATGCAGATCAATTGTCCGGTAAGACGCTCTTACCCAAACCGGTTGACAGTGCTCGTATCAACCATTACTTGGAATCACTTTCAGAAAAGAAACTTTCCAACATTCTCCAAGTACCTACTCCTTCCAACCTCCATTCACCCTGTCTAGGATATTCTTGGCTATCCAGATGTGGACGCACAACTCTTTTCTCAGGACGCAGCCTATAGAGAACAAGTGTTGTGTAACATTGCAGCCAATTCAAATGTTGACCAAGTTCAGAAATCCCTAGAGGCAGCCAAGCAGTTTTCGGTCTCACCAACTTGCATTATGAGTGCTTTTTTGACTTGCGTGTTTACGGTGGATGTGGATCATGTGGACAAGTGGCAACATTTTACAAGTGAAATCAGAGCACATGTAGTGGATTTGATGCCTACATTGCAAGAGATTTATACCAAAGCGGATCAAGTCCATGTGTTCAAGGCATTATTGACATTGTTGGGTGATACTGCCGATGCAGAGGTTGATGAATGGTTAGCCTGTCTCTCTGATACAATGTGGAATATGGAAACCATCAAGGCATTGTTGCAGGTGGATCAGCCACAGGAACTCGCGACTGTCATCCAAATCCATTTAAAGTCTGGTAATTTGACCTCACAAGCAAGCACATTGCAACAAATCAAATCACTCTCATCCATCCATTTCATCCAATCCAAGCCCATGCAACATGTCACAAGTCATGTTGGATACACACATTGCCAAACTCTTCTTCAAAATACCCCTGTTGATCATGAAGCGTTGCAAGAAGCCATGCAATTGTTGGAAGTGTCTGATATGAAGCGCATGTTGACCACCTTTTGCAAGACTGAAGAGGTATTCTTGCCTCCCTTTTCCATTCCCCTTTCAACCTGTGTAGAGACTCAATGTACCCATTCCCACCAGAAAGTTCATGCTCGACTACGCTCATTTGGATGAATTCACATACGAATCCACCAAAATCAATCTGATGCATGACATTTCCAACCTAAAGGATCCTCTCACCCAAAGCCTTGATCCTTCCATCCTCACCCTACTTGACCATCAGCCATGGCAAGACGTTCAGCAATCCTTGGATGGTCTCCTAGAGTGCTACAAGTTTGGATGTTCCTTTTACCTAATCACTCAAATCATTTCAGCCATCCAAGAGCATTTTGAAGACTTGGAAGTGGATATTCACACCATGTTGGACCAAACCCTCTCCTTTGCCATTTCCACACATTCATGGACCACACTCTACGAATCCATTCAGCAATACGAGCATGTTGAACGTGATTGGTTTGTATGGACCAAACAAACTCTTCAAGATCTCATCAGCACTCAATTGGATCACTTGGAAGATGCATCCACCTTTATTGACTTGTTTGCCTTTTATCAAACCACATTTGACAAGATTACAAACGCAACCTTGATGTCCAAACAGTCCATGTACCGCATCATGCACTATTGGAACCACACCAAATCATCGGCCTCAGATTTGATCACTCAACCCAAACACATCATCCTTGCATCACTCCTAACCACATCCACCACCACAGATCACTTGGCAACCCTTGGTTCCTTATTCTGGCAATGGAAAGATGATCTCTTGCCAGATGAATTCGACGCCTGTTGCACCTCTCTCTTCCAATGGGCCTATGACCACCAACACATTGAGTGGATGCTCCTCTTTAGAATTCAATTGAATCAAGCATCCTTTGCACCAGCAGTGGAAACTCATGTACTTGATCTCCTCTCCTCCACAGATACCACACTCCTCACCTACCTCCAAATGTGTCTATTGTCCCTTGAAGATGATATTGTGGACAAGGCAGTGACAGACATTCAAACTTTCTCATCCAATTCCTCACAAATCCTCAAGGATTCCATTCTTCACATTCTGCTGGCACATACAGGCCATGTCCATGATTTCATTGATTCCCCAATGTACGAACCACTCCTCTCAACCCTCTTTTCACCCTCATCACCTTCCATCCACCTCCACCAATCACGCCTCATTGCAAAAGTCATTATTGAACTCTTTTCCAATGACTACGGACCACATGCACTCCAATTAGCCTCCACCTTCCTTGGCATGTCACCACTACTCCTCCAAGGTCTTTCCATGCGTAGTGTATTGTCTCACAAACACATGGTACTTTTAGAAAAGTGGCAATCCGTCCCGAATGAAACGGTTGAATGGTCATGGTGCTCCAATGTCAATTTATCAGAATTCATTTACCTCACAATGGATCCGTAGTTGAATCATCTGATAATTCGCCAGCTAATTTCAACATGATTTCAGTTGCCCTTTGTTTACGTTGCGCTGGTGTGAGTGATGGCTGATGTTTGAGTGCCACCAATTGATCCATTAAACCAAAATAATCATCCAGTTCCTCTTGTTCCTGCTCCACTCCTTGCTTCTCCGTCTCATCTCCCCACTCTCCCTCTTCATCATCACTTGGTAACCGCATACCCCATTTGGGCTCTTCAACTTGTGTATCCTGCCATTCAGCCACATACAATCCATTCCTCACATCATCCACATCGTCTAGTCCATACAATCCAATTTCATGATCAAGTATCCAATCTTGTCCATACAATTCAGATTCATCTGGATTAGGAATAAGCACCATGGTCACTGAAGGTTCATAATACTTTACAAGAGGTACAATGATGCCCTTATCCTACCTGAATAAGAGGGCAGACACTTGGACAACATACAGTTGTAAAGAATAGCAGTGCGACAATATGGTCCACATCATGCGCGTAATGTTGAGCCGAGTCCGTTGAAATGTGAATGGATACAGTTGTGCTAAAGTATTTGTTCTTGATATCCCACTTGATTGGCTCATCCAATGGCTCATTGATGAGATCTATCACAGATGATGCACTACAACAGGGGAACGATCCTACTCGAGATGAATGTTGGGATGGATGCATCATGTGGTCCAATACACAGTATCCCAGACATCTTTTTTGTTGACACTTTTTCATATATTATTCTCTCTTATGCAACTGAAAACTTATTTTGTGGCCATACACTCTTGACACGTTCAGTTACTTGGTTCACCAATCCACTCAACAAACTTCCTTGTTCACCATACAAAATAGCTTGATTTGTAGCATCTGCAGATTGTGCATAGACATGATGTCCAGATTCAGGAAGGATATAAACCCATCGATTTGGTTGGCCTACAAATGTTTGGATGCTAAAGTATGGGTCCATCCAGTCCACATCACCATAAGCAACAATAGTTGGTAAATCTCCTAATTCATGCAATCTGTCTTTGAGTGGTAATTTCCATCCACCCTTTAATGGGTTGAGGAGTTTACTAAAGGCGACTTCACCGCTCGTACCTGCAGCCGTTGCAATTTCATAAAAGTATTCCATGACACGATTATCATCGTATGGGAAACTTGCAACAAGGTCATTACGGCGTGATGCTAGCATATTCAACATGCGTTGCTTTGGTAAGAGTCTAAGGACACGTTGGGGTGTAAGTGACCAAATGGAGGATATGAGGAGTGATTGTGAAAAGGAGACGACTCGTTCAGCTGGTGGTGTGAAGCCTTGTAAGCCAATTGGAGACAAGAGGACTAATTTGTCAAGGTTGGTACCATGGTCCAATGCATAAGAGGTGGAAATGAATCCTCCCATACTATGACCAACCAATGTGAATTTCTCAATACCCATTGCAATGCGCCAAGCTTCAAGGCTCTTTACCCACCATTGTTGGGCATGGGATGGATCGGAATGAGAGTAAATTGGACGAGATGAACGTCCCCAACCCAGTAAATCAATGGCATGAACACGGTATTTCTAACTAGGATAAGTAGTGAGGAAGGAGGGACTCTTGCTGTTGCTAAACTATCGATATTCTTGACCCAAATACCCTTGCCACCACCCCAACCGTGAACCAAGACAAGGATGGGTTTGGAAGTATCGTCATCGTGGGTGGAAAGAGTACTGATTTTGTAATGAGCTGTGGTGGTGGGTGCAGGATCGAGGAAATCGCGTGGAATGAGTACATTATGAATGTGATGAGGAGTGGATACTGCTGTGAGCATATTCTTTTCTGCTGCCTCCAACTGTTCCATTTTGATTCTGCTGCTTTTACAGGCCATTGGAAAGGGGCGTTTGATCCTTGGTGGGATTGTAAAAAGTGGTGATGGTGGTAGAAATCGACGAGTCAGCCGAAAGGAGGAAGACATGGACGTGACTGCTGCTATTGATACAGCCCTCTCCACCAACAGTAGCCATGTCAGCAACCATGTCGGTCAATTGATGGAGGACATCTTGGCGCAACGGAGCCAGACCCAGATTTTTTTACCCCAGAGGTACCCGCATGAGTTAATCCATGGAACATGTTGGCGGAGTAACAAGCTTATTTGGTGTGATATTCGAGCACCCCCTCTGGGCAGTCACACTGTATTTAATTCGACGTTCGGCCCACACCACTTTGCACCACCACCACCACTGTAATTATGGAAGAAGCAAAAGCATCCTCCACTCAACATGAACCTTCTATCCTAGCACTTCAAGATGCTCCTCCTCACCTCAATACACGCACAGATATCTTTGCAGCTCCACACGAGTCCACAATCTTCCTTCAAGATAAACATCCTCGCTACAAAATCCTGGTTCTTGTTGCCTCCTTCTTCTCATTTGCATTCGCGTTCCTCATTGTTGGTGTCTGGGGAGTCTACCAAGAACATTTCCTCAACGTAGCCTTCAAAGGTCAAATCCTCCCATCCCAAATTGCCTTCGTTGGTGGAATCAACGCAACCTTTTGCTTCTCCTTTATCCTCCTCTATGGCCCCATCATTCGTCGTTGGGGTGAACAAGTCCTCCTTTACACTGGCGCACTCCTCATGCCAACAGGTTTACTCCTTGCTTCATTCTGTACAGCACCTTGGCAACTCTTTCTTACCATGGGATTATTGGCAAGTCTTGGAAGTTCCCTGTTGATTGCTGGTGACTTTTCACTCGTTGGCAAGTACTGGGACAAGCGTCGTGGATTCGCGCTTGGATTCATGTCTGCTGGTTCTGGATTTGGTGGCCTTGCATTCGCACCATTGACGCGTTTGATGATTGAAAGGCATGGATGGGCATGGTCACTTCGTATTTATTCGTTTGTTGGGTATGGAGTCTTGCTCATTTGTGCGTTCATTATGAAACCATTTGATGAACCACTTGGACATTTTGGACATGAGACAAGCAGTGATGATGGGAGCAGTACTGCAAGGAAGAGCCTGGGGCAATCTGTGAAGCAAACGTTCAAGTTGCTCAAGAACAAAAAGATGTTGATGGTTTGTATCATGGCCATCTTTATGGCTGCTACTTATCGCATTCCCTTCTTTTATGTGCCTTCGTATGCAGTCTACATTGGTCTAAGTGCTTCTGATGGTGCCTTGTTCCTTGGATTGATGAATGGTGTCAGTGCAGCTGCTCGTATTCTCTTTGGAACCATCTCCGATTACACTGGTGTCGCCAATGGATTCATTGTAGCCTTGTCCATCTCTTGTTTGTCAGTCTTTTTTATCTGGATCTTCTCAACAACCTACGCTGCTCTCCTTGCATTCAGTATTATCTATGGATTGGGTTCGGGTGGTGATGTCGGACTTGTAGTGATTCTTGTGCGTAATTTGGTGGGTATTCACGAGTATGCTGATGCACTTGGGTTGATGTACTCGTTTCAGATTGTCACTTCACTTGCTGGACCTTCCATCTTTGGTGCATTGGTTGGTATTCCACGTCCAGATGGTACCAAAGGACCCTATTACCTTCCTGCTCAAGTCTTTGGTGGAAGTATGTGGTTCATCACACTTTGTTGTGCTGTGGTCATCCGTTTACTCATCTCTCGCTATCCTACAGCACGTGTATAAAGCGTTCCTAATAAATTTCTAATAGTTCTCGAATCCTGGGAGAGAATTTAGGGGAAAAGTGGACAAAAAGTCAATTCCATTTCTATTCTCCGCCACTATGGGAAACCTGTCAAGTAAACCACAAGGCAGCAAGTATGTACTTTGGGAAAAGGCGTACACGCCACCAACACCCATCATCAAGGTACAAGCACCATCATCACGAGGAAGCGCAAATGAGGAAATGCAAGAAGAATGGCGAAATGGTCACCGAGTAATTGTCAATAGCACTTACTCCTTTCCAGTTGATACACACCTCATGGATATTGTTGACCTCACTCATCACATCTACCGCCAATGGTTGGATGGACGCAACTACATTGTACCACTCAAGAACCCTCGCACTATCCTTGATATCGGTTGTGGCAATGGTACGTGGGCACTGGAGATGGCACAAGAGTTCCCTAAAGCTCAAGTGCACGCTCTTGATATGGTGGATGATATGTTTAAAAAGATTGCAAGAGACAATGTAGTGTGGCAAGTCACAAACATTTTGGGCGGCACTCCTTACAATTCTGATTATTTTGACTTTATTCACATGAGATTGTTGGTTGGTGGCATTCCTACAAGGAAGCTACAGGATGTCTGTAACGAACTCTATAGGATCTGCAAGCCTGGAGGGTAAGCCCTTTTGATTAAGGTGTAACCTTGTCTAGTTGGATACAGTTGATGGATCCTACTAATAAGCTTATCAAACCAGGACCTCTAATGCTGGAATGGCACTCGTACATGAAGGAGTTGTGTGCAAGATCAGAGACTGATCCTCACTTGGCACTCATGTATGCAAGTACACTTAGGATTGCAGGATTTGTTGATGTGCAAACAAAGTATGTAGATTGTCATTATGGTGTATAGGATGGTAGGATGGGTCAAGTACAGGCTGAAGTGATCATGAGAGTGACTTGTATGATACCAACCATGTTACCTGATCTACTGAGTACAAAGCAAGCAACCAAGTACAATGAGATGGTGTTTGAAAAGGAAGTGAATGAGTACTGTTCAGGCATGCAGTACATTTATGTATGGGCAAGGAAGCCACAGTAGGTCTTATTCATTCGCGATTCCTGTGGCCAAGTACCCTCTATACTCCTCTCTCCCCAACTGTCCTTGCGCTCTCTCTCCACACTATTACCACTGGTGCTTCCCCATGCACGCGCGTACTGTCATCATCCCAGTCCAGAATATAAAGTGCACTCGAATCCTTTACATGGTCTCCATCCAAAAACTCCGCCACCCACATTTAAATTTTCAAACTTTTTTCTCCACTCTCTCTCTCACCACATTATGGGCAACGCACCTACCAAAGTACGCCGTCCAGAAATCTTTGCCCAATTTCTCAACAACTCCTCTGCAACAGTCAACACCGTTTCCTCCACAACGTCAAACGAAGATCAACAAGAAGAGTGGCGAGATGGGAGACGAGTCATCACTTCAAGCAGCTATACCTTCCCCGTTGATCCGGGCTTCATGGACGCTAACGATATCAACCACTACACCTTCCGTGTCCTTTTAAACGGCAAGAACTACCCAATCCCGAGCCTCAAATCACCACGACGTATCCTCGAAATAGGTTGTGGTAATGGTACATGGGCTAAAGAAATGGCTCAAGAGTTCCATAAGGCTCAAGTTCACGCCATTGATATGGTAGATGATCAGTTCAATCTCGTGAACAGTCCCAAAAACGTCATTTGGGACATTGGCAACGTTCTACATGGTCTACCCTACCCCGACAACACATTTGACTTTATTCACATGCGAATGATGATTGGTGCCATCCCTTCTCCCAGTCTAGATGACCTCTGTAAGGATTTCTTCAACAAGACGAAACGTGGTGGCATTTGTTGCTTTATGGATCCTACAAATGTGTTGATTAATCCTGGACCACGCCTAGAAGAATGGCACAAATTGATCAAGGAATTGTGTGTGAGAGCCAACTTGCACCACAACATTGCACTTGTTTATGAAGAAGCATTCAAGAAGGCCGGGTTTGTTGATATTCATGTGAAAAAGTTTGATTACAATTATGGTGGATGGAGTGGAACTATTGGGGAGATTAATGCTGATGTGATGATGAGAGTGACTTTAATCCTGCCTGTCATGTTACCTGATGTAATCACTCCTGAAGAAGCAGTAAAGTTGAACCAAGATGTATTTGGTGAAGAGGTGAATCAGTACAAATCCGGCATGGTCTATTTGTACATATGGGGAAGAAAACCTTAGTTTAATAAATTATTAATTAGGTTTCATGGCTGTAAATAGATGAAACTGCATGTAGGTCTTTTTCTCATTGCATTCAGCTTCCCATGCATCAAACCCAGCTTCCATATCAGCAACAGTGGCCATTCCCATCTTTTCAGCAAATGGAAGACTGCCCCTAACAACCTTGGACACCATTTGATAAAAGTTCTCGCCATGTTTACCTGCATAGGATCCAAGTGAAATCAAATGCGTACTGTTCTTTTTGATTTTGGTGAATCCAGCCTTCTTTAAAAGTTTATCCATTTCTTCAACCTTTGAATTGTCGATACCACGAGCAGCTGCCATTCTGTTCAATAAACCAAGGTACTTTTCAGTCAATGGGCCTGCGTTATGGTACACTCCGCTGATTTCAAGTAACTCGACCCAACCACCTGGACGTAACATGCGGTAATAGTCTTGAAAGACCCGTCGAAAGGTTTCGTAACTGCCTGCAAGAGCACAAAGGCGCTGATGGATATAGTCGAATGAACGTGACATGAATGGTAAGCCTAGGGAAATGTCAGCACGTTGGAAGAGAACGTTGGGTGGGATGAGGTGTTGAGGGACATGGTTGTTGCGGATATCTACTGCATAGACGTGGACATGAGGCTGCTCGCGTGCCATTTCCTAAAAAAAAGGGTGAGGCAAAGTAAAGGGAGCGTGTACCAATGCCCAAATACCTGAACCATAGCCGATTTCAAGGACACCTTTGACCTTTTCTGGTTTGATTGGTGCAAGTACATTGCCGCCAAAATAGTCTTTGAGGAAAAAGTGTTGCCAGGTGAGACGTTGAGCATCTTGGTCGTCAGTTGCGAAAATGTAGGTGGATTCAGGGATATATTCACGTCCTCCAATCACCTGTGCTTTCATTTCTTCCTCATTAAGGAAACGGGGTGGCATGAACTCTTCTGGTTGTGAGGCAGTGGTGGGACGGAGCAATTCCATAGAGTGGCTGCGAGACCTTTCTTCTGGAATTGGTGTTTGTTTGGGGCGAATAAAGTTGGATTGCCATAGTTTTCGGAGTGACGAGGAGAATGAGGCTCGTTTGTTGTCAGCTAAAGGGGGGGGAGTGAGGGTGAAGATGGAGTGTATATACTAGTCATTGTGGATGATGATTTTGGTAGGGGCGAAATCTGGTGGAAAGAAGAGGTGAGCAATGGAGTCCAAAATCAAGTTAGGGCATATTCGAGTCTTTTGGTCACTATGGCGGGTAATTTCCACCGTATTGGCCGTCACCCCTTGTTGATTGGATGGGTAAGCCTCCGCTCTAGACGGACTTGGTCACACTTGCCGATAGAGCATGGCATATTGGGGGGGGGCAGTAACAAGCTCTACTTTATCCAAAGGGTGATCAAGATGGCCTTGTGTTCAGGTAGTGAACATTCTCCTCCTGACCTTTACAGCTGACTAAATAAATCTATTGATAAAAATGGTGAGGAGCACAATCTATCTTGCTCCTGCTGATGATACATGTTAAGATACTGACTACAATTGCATCGTGGATGTTGTTGGCAGTTGACTTGTGTGTGGTAAGTGGAAAAAGGTGATGTTGGTGAGTTGCAATGTCGCGCAAAAGGACGCCAATCCAACTGCAATGGAATGCCTAGAGGAATATTAGTCAATCAATCAAAAAGGACGTGGATACCTTAAAAGCATACAAACTTGTTCTTTTTGGTCTTCATTTCCAGCATTTGTCGTTCAAGACCACGGTTCTTTTCAAGTAACTGAGAACCCTTGCTTCTTTCAGACTCGTACATGGCCTTCATTTCTTCCATGCGTTCACGCTGAGCCTTCATGGCTTCACTCATCTTGGCCATGTCTTCATCATAACGTGCTGCTTGCTTCTTCAATTGAGCAAGCATGGCTTCCACTCCACGCTTGGCTTGTTCTGTTTCATCCAAGGACTGTTCAAGGGTTTGAATCAATCCAACATGACCACGCAAATCATCTTCAAGAGTCTTGATCTTGTTCTTGAGACGAGTTTCATCTGTGGATGGAGTGACAGGTCGTTGAGATGGAATAGGAGGAGAAGGCGACTCTGCTCTACTGGGGAAGGGAGGGAACGAGGAGCTAGTAGGAGTTTTGGGTGGTGGAACGCGAGGTGGTGGTGTGGGTGGTGGACTGAGTTCACTCACATTGATGATATTGGATCTGGACCTGCGATGAGCCAATTTGTCTGCTTGAAGTGAAGGCTTCTTGTTCACTTGAAGCGTGCGAGATTGATGAAGACCAAATTCAAGTTCAGCCATACGATCTTCCTGTGACTTGATCAACTTGGTTTGTTGAGAGACAGTGGCTTCCAATAAAGTGATCTTGTCCTGAGCAGTAGAGAGGTCTGCAATGGGGACAAAATGCTTCTTGGAGTGCTCCTGTTCCTTGAGTTGCTTTTGAGAAGCGTCCAGTTGATCTTGCAACTGTTGGTTCAACTCAGCAACCTCAACAACTTCAGCTTCAAGCTGTTCAATCTCCTGCTTTTGTTTCACGCTTAATGCACGAGTTGCTTCAGATTCTTCTTGGAGAGCTGTGAAACGAGCTTCCAGCACTTGGAATTGTTGTGCTTGATCCATCAAAGGGGTCAACTGAGCCACTTTGGCTTCCAATTCCTTGATGATGACATGATACGAATTGCACAGTTCTTCCAATTCATCCCTGTCCTTACGTGCTTCATCAATTTCTTTGGCAAATTGTCGTTCACGTTCACTGGTTCCAAATTCCATTTCACGAGTGGTGTTGGCATGCTCATCAATTTGTTCTTCCAATTCACGAATGGTATGGGTCAAGTCCATGGTGACCTTTTCAGCCTCACTGGCCTTGGAACGTACAGTATCGAGTTCTGCAGTGGTGGTGGACATTTGCTGTTCTAATTCACCAATGATGCTTTCAAACTCCTTGTGTTCTGCTTCAGATGCAACGAGTTGCTTATGCAATTTATCCATTTCCACCTTGGTGGCTTCCAATTCAGCATGAATCTCACGACCACGAGCCTCGGATGCAACGAGTTGATCTTCTTTTTCATTCCTCAAGGCAGACAATTGAGCCTCCATTTCATCAGCTTGCTTGCGTTTCAATTCAACAATGTAACCTTCCAACTCTTGGATCTGAGTGCTGTAACCACTATTTTCAAGCTGCAATTTGGAGACTTGTTGCTGCAATTGCTGCAATTCATCCTTGACAGCTCGTTCTGCACCTTCCTGAGACTCGAGTGCATTCACAATTTGTTGCTGTTTCTCTTGGATTTCTCGCTCCAAGTTGGCAATGGATTCGGATCGCACAACATCCTTTTCCACAAGCGTTGTCTTTTCCTGTTCAAGGGAGGCAATGGCACGCTCATGTGAGTTGGTCAAATCAACAATCTCTTGTTCCAATTGACGGATCTTTTGTTGAGTTTCCGCAGTGATGGTGTCCTTGGCAGCCTTGAGCATGACGATTTCCTTTTGAGCATCAACGAGTTCAGTTTCAACAGTGCCCTTGGATTCATTGAGCTTGTCCACTTGAGCCTTGAATTCAGTGATTTCACGAGCATGAGAACTGACAGTTTCACGCAATTGAGTTTCTTGTTCCTGAGCAGCCTTGATATCCTTTTCATGAGAGGCAACAAGTTCATCATGGGCCAATTGCATCTTTTCCAATTGACGTTCCAACTCATCAACAGCTGAGGATTTCTGAGCCTTGACCTCTTCAGCTTGTTCCCATTTACTTCGCAATACAGAGATTTGATCAGTGACTTCCAATTGAGTTGCTTCATGCGTAGAAATAACGGCTTCCAATTCAGAAATGCGAGCAGTCTTTTCTTCCTTGATGGCAGCCAACTCTTCCAACACCTTGGCCATTTCACCAGAAAGTTGTTCACGTTCAGATGAGAGGGACAATGCACGTGTCTTTTCCGATGAATGTTCTTGTGTCAAGGCATCCAATGTGGCTTGCAATTCAACATTATGAGCTTCAACTTGTTGCATGGTGGATTGAGAGGCTTGGAGCGTGGCAACAGTACCTTGAAGTTCAATATTTTGCTCACCCAACACTTTCATTTCTTCTGACAAGGCAGCAATGTCTGTAGTGAGTTGCAACTTGTCTTGTTCAAGTTCATCCAAGCGATTCTCGAGTTCCTTGACACGACGCACCTTGCCATCCAGTTGCATTTGAATTTCAGCACCTTTTTCAGCAGATTCACGCATTTCCTCCAAACGATCTTGAAGTTCTTGTACCACATTGGCCATCATGCGAATTTCAACTTCATCTTCATCACGTTCTGCCTCCAACTCTTCAATACGAGCACGCAAACCCAAGACAGTAGAGGCCATTTCTTCACGTTCATTTTCCACAACTTCTTGAGCACGCTTCTCTACCTCTGCCATACGTTGCTCAAGGCCATTGATTTCACGATCACGAGCTTCACGTCCAGCTTCATCAGCTGCTTCCTTTTCACGATTCAACTCTTCAATGCGTTGACGCAATTCCTTGACTTGTTCAGCATCTTCCGCTCGCTTGCGATACTCACAAACCTCATCATTCAAGGCTTGAATGACGGCAATGTTGCGCTCACGTTCTTCCTCCAACATACGTTCCATGTTGGTGCGAGTTTCAGAGAGTTGGGCTTCAAGGCTGGAGACTTGTTCCTTGTGGCTCATGACAATCTCATTGCGAATGCTGGCTTCTTTGTCCTGAAGTGACTTCAAGCGAGCTTCAAAGGCTTCACGAGCTTCGTCTGATGGAGAACTGTCAGCTTTTGCAGCAGCCAATTCAGCTTCCAAGGTAGCCAATTGTGCCTTTAAACTATTTTCAATAGTCAATGCAGCCTCACGTTCCTTGCGATGCCCTTCGATTTCCTTCAATTCACGGGCATGAAGTTGCTTGAGTTGCTCTTGATAATTGGCTTCCATGGAACTTCGTGCATCCTTGAGTTTTTGGAGTTCGATTTCCAATTTCTCAGTTGAAGTGGTTTCTTCAGGAGCATGTGCTGGGTTGGGAGTAGAAGGAAGAGATTCTTCAGTAATGGCACCACTAGCTGCTTCCCTCAAGGCTTGGGCAGATGCCTTGCGACGCATGCGTTGAGAAACGGTTCTTTTGACACCAGCAGAACGACCTTGTTCCAAAATACGGATCTTTTCCTCCATATCCCGTACAGTTTCTACCAAGGCAGACACGTTGGGATCCCCATGCAATTGGAGTTGTTGGCGTAATCGTTGAATCTCTGCTTGTTCAGCAGCAAGTTCCATGCGAAGGCGTTGTGCATCCGTTTCCAACACAAGCAATTCATCGCCACCACTCAACTTTTGTTCCAATCCACGAATGTAATCCGTTGCTTGGTCTTCAGCATCTTGGAGTTCATTCACACGAGACTTCAATTCTGCAATAACGATACTGTTGCTTTCACGCACTGTCTCTTCAAATCTCAACTTGGCAGCAACGATTTGAGAATTGGCTTCAGCGGCGGCAAGGGCTTCACGAGTCTCACGAAGTTGATCTTCCAAGGTGGACACAACCTTTTCATACTCTTCAATGACTGGTTCCACTTCCATTTGGAAAGAAGATTGTGAGGTATTGACAGCTGATGTAGAATTCTGACGGCTTCTTGGATACAACTTGTTTTCTGCGGGAGTACCTGCTGGACCCATTTGCCTTTGTTGCAAGCGAAGGGCGGCCAATTCACGTCTCAACTTTTCCATGTGCATTTCTAATTGGTGGTAGGATTCATTGGTACGCTCCAATTCTTCCTCCAAGGAATGGTTACGGTTACGCATGAAATTCATTTCACTCAAAGCATTGATGATGTCTGTGTCATCTGAAGCAATACTTTGACCCTTGAGTGTACGCAATTCGGACTTGAGTTTGGCAATCTGTACATGTAACTGATCAACATTGTCAGTCATTTCTTCGTTCAATACAGCCTTGTTCTTGATGTTGCGAGCACGATTGGCGTATTTGAGCGTATTGATGGTTTCTGTAAGGTTGGAAGCAGCAGGGGAAACACAAGCAATCATGAGTGTTTGACTGTTACCACCAAGGGAGTCCTGCAACAAACGAGTCAACTTGGAATCTCTGTAAGGAACATGAACGGATCTCTTGGACGTATCACCAAGTGCACTGATGACGTTGCCAAGAGCACTGAGACCAGCATTGATGCTGATACCTTCCTTGGCACGAGTACCTTCTGCATGTGTACGCTTCAAACGCTCACTACCAGCCAAATCCACAAAGTGAAATTTGCTTTGAACAACTTGCCATTCACCATCACCCAAAGGTTGATCTTTGGAGGTCGCAGAAGGTTGTCTCAATCCACCACCAGGAGAAATCCTTCCACCAGGGGACTTGCGACCACTTTGTGGCTTGACATTCAATTTGTTCTTGTCAGCAGGTACCCATCGTTCTTGACGCAATGTAACACTGAAAATGGCATGACTACGACTACTTTGCTCATTCATGTCTGTGGATCCAGTTTGGCGCATAGTACTTCCTTGAACCAATTGATTCATGACATCTTGTGGTGAGTAAACACGAGCTTCCCTGATTCCCGTCCAAATGATATTACCACGGGTGTCTTCACGGATGTTGATGCTTTGTCGTGGACCATCACGAGATGTACCAGACAACAGATCGATGAGTTCTTCATTGTAGATTTCAAGAAATGAGACGCGGATTTGATAACGATGCTGGCTAGAAGGTCGACTGGAAAGGATAGCAAATAAGGTTTCAATGGCACGTGGAATGATGCCACGAGTGGCTTCATCCACGCCATAAAAGCCAGTACCCATTGTAAACGTTTTACCAGAGGAAGTCTGGCCATAGGCTAAAATAGTTGCATTGTATCCTATCAAAGAGTTAATAGTTGAAAGTGGAGATGGTACCTTCTACGAATTTTTCAAGAAGAGGCTGGACACACGTATCGTAGATTAATCGTTGAGTAGTAGTAGGATCGAACACGTAGTCATAGGTGAAATTCTGTTTGTATGGGGTTACAGTGACTCGTGGAGTGGTATTGGATAAATTGAGTACTTCTTGTGGTAATCCTTTGAGTGCTGGCGCATTGGAGTGATCGTTCTCTGTGAATGGTCTTACTCGTAGTGCTAAAGGGGGGATGATGAGAGCAAGGAGATGGGGGTGTCAATTACCAACTTGCACTGAGACATAATCTGGCGATCCCGTCATTACGAAAAGGTAATTGACCGAGGTAGCGGACTATGAGGAGTGGAGAAAAAGAAGAGAGGTATGATGCGGACGAGATGGAGTGATGAGGGGGAGGTTGAGATTGAGGTAGGCTGTAGTGGTGGTGTTGAAGATATTTTAGAAATTTTTTGGCGAGTGGTGCGTCCTTCCAGTTTGGGTCAGCTGCACCACTTTAAAAATTTTTAAAGGGGGATAAACTTGAAAACAAGTCAGTGCAAAGATTGCTATGGGTGGATTGGTTAGTGGGAGAAGTGAGGCTGTAGGTTATTGAGAGTCAGATAGAGATGCTAGAGAGAAATCAGTTAAAGTGTAGATGTTTTTATTGATAGAGAAGATAACTTTGTAGAAAAAATCAAAAGATACTAGGTGAGAACAATGGGCCATCTCAATTTAAAGAAAGATAACAATGATAGTTCTCTGAATGTCCTGCTAAACTTGTTTGGATGCTAGCTAAATGCTTTATTTTACTTTTTACTGTTTAAAACACTTTTTGGTAAGATATTAACTAAGGAGAAGGTAAAGGCCTGTTTTTAAATACTCAACAGTTTGGACATAGACTGCATCTCCTTATAAGTTGGAGAGGAACTTGGAAGTCTAATATGTCCACTTAACTTTGCAACTTGATGCTGTAGCTTGGGCAAGTCTTGAATATTTGACACTTTGGATGTAGTTTGTATCTCCTCACGGGGTGAGGAGGAACTCGAGGGTGTAATATA